>JAJHUR010137506.1:0-47437 GCA_027495735.1 Lutjanus campechanus | reverse complement strand
GGGCAACAGAGGTCAGCACATCTGGGAGACATGAGCGCCACACTGAGAGTGTTGGATGGATGAAAAGGGGATGAGACAGGCAGTGGGGAAAAGCAAGAAAATGAGACTGGACAAGCAGGGGGGAGACCAGTTTTTAAGCTCCTGATTGCTAGTGGGACTGGCGCAGATCCTCAGGTTGGCACTGGGCCAGGGTGACATCCTGTTGCCAGGGGCGACATTATGGTTCGGCCGCAGCCAAGGAAGGCCCAAGCAGACGGTCACCTTGAGCCATGCCAGCCTCCTGTTTAGTTCTGACACCACCATTTATCGTCTGCGGCTGCGGATACCATGGCTTCGCACACACACATATGCCCACACTCACACTCAGACACCGAAACAAACACTTGGTGTTAAAAATAGCTGCGATGCATCTTTTTTACCCCCAATCATACCACTGGGAGTCAGCAGTTTAGCTGAGTGGTTAAACAGATGTATAACAGCTCTTCAAGGCCGCCGGACCGTTAACATGAAGCCATTACTCTGTTGTAGCCTCAGAACTGTGGCAGTAAGGCCAGTGTGGGATAGAGCTGCTATTTATTCTGCAGTTTCTTCTCCTTGTCTTTCCAGATTGTGTTTGTGACTGGTTGCCATAGCGGCAGTCGCATGACAGCCAGCACAGGCTTTTTTCGCCCTGTGGGCTTATTGGCCATATCTGGTTCAGCTTCTGCTTCTGAATCAGAACATTATGTTTGATAAAATGATATGTGTGTGTGTGTGTGTGTCTGTGTTTGTGTGTCTGTATACTAAGAGGTGTTTAGTTCGTGCTAGTTTCTCAGTGACAGCTTCTATTGCAGATGAGATTTTAATCTGTTTTGACCTGACAGTCAGTGAGGGTTTGAGTGACATATCACAAGATTAGGTCACTGGGGGTCCCACCCTCACAATATGGAGGGTGGGCCAGCCTTCATCTTCTATAAAGCCTCTTTCAAAGATCCCACCTTCATGAAGGTCAGGTTGTATTCCAACAATAGTTCTGTGAAGCAAAATATCAGACATGAGTGTCTTGTGTATAATTGGTTCAAACCAGGAGGGAAGAAACTGGCAAAACTCTGGTAGTATTGATTCTTTCTTTTTTTTCTCTGAAGAAACAACACCTTCTTATGGCATTTCTGTGTTTGCACTTCTGCCAAGTAGGATGTCTGTTGATTTAGCTGAACTTTGCAAGGCAGATTGCCTAAATTGTTATGCAACACAACTCAAGACATTTAAGAATTGACTGGGGTCAGTCCCCTCAGAGTTTTCAGACTTTTTCGTGATTATTGTAGCCTAAAGGCAGCTTCTCTAAACACAATGTTCTGCATGTTTTAGGCATTTTTGCAATGAAATTGGAGTAGCTAGTCAAAATTGAAAAAAAAACTTTTTTCACGTAATTTGTTAAAAATCAAAGGAAACTTGTTCCAGGGAGAATAAAAACGTACTCCTGGGGAATGCACAAATAAGCTCAAACTCAGTCAAAACAGTAAGCACAAAATTATAAAAGTGCACAGGGTATTGCTAAATATCAACAACCGTGATAAGCCTTGTGTTCTTTTCAGTAACCATGACAACATAAAAAATAAATACACAAAAAAATGGTAAATAAAAAGCATTGAGCCTGTTCATTGAGACACATCTGTATGACGTTTGCACACGAACTGCTATGACCGGTGGAAGCTACGATGATTGTTCAAACTTGAAAAGAAGTCATAGACGTTCAGTTTTTAACTAGATATCAACATTGAAACCCTGTTTGGTGCTCACTGGGCAGCAGCATTTAATTAGATGCAGATGCAGTGAAAGGAGTATTTACGGGGTCCTGCAGTACAAAGCGTTGTTGACCCAGTGTGGACCGTTACATTCAATGTGGAGAAAAATTACAGCTTCAGGTCACACGGATTCCACGATACATATCCTTCAGCATTTCTGGAACATCTCTGATTCTGTCTGTGAGATTGAAGGATCAGATAGTTTTGATGGACGTCCAGAACAATGTCCTCACAGATAAAATCCTGACGCTTGAGCATGTGACCTTAAGACACATTCAGCCTCTGTCTGTAATACTTTGAGTCTCGTGCATGCTCTTATCTTTCACCCACAGACACCTCTGTCCCTTTTTTTCACCTGTCACAATGTGATTGGATGGTGGAAAATTCTGCCTCTGGCGGTCCATTTAGCACTCGTCGGTTTTTAAATAGAGGTCAGATTGTGATGGCCCGACCTCTGAGAGGTCAGCTGGCCGGATAGCGTGATGGTTTCAGCATACCTGAGTCAGTTAGTGTTGAAATAAGTAATTCCCAGTTTTATTTTAATATGCTTGGAGCTTCAGGTGGGTTTATCACAGCAGCAGATATTTTAAAATAATCTGTCTCTCACAGAAGAAAGCATTAACATTCTTTTTTTTTTTTTGTAGATGAGTGAATTTATTTAATATTTATGCATACAATGTGTGTAAGGTGGGCATATTACACCTTAGACAACAACCAAATCTGCATTTCAGGACTTCCATTTAAGTGTTTGATTTTGACACAAGACCACTATGGAAATAAGTTAGGCCCATGTAAACTTTTAGGTTTTTGAATAGTGAGTTTAATTTTATTTCATTTTATTTAGATTTTTTTTCTTTACATGTTGAGGTCCCATGCAACAGTGAATCTGTGTTTTTCAAATTTGGTCTAATTTCAATGTATGGAAACCCATTTCAGTCGGAAAAACAATCCTTTTAAGTTATTATAATGAGAAACTTTCTGGAAATAATGAGTTAGTATCTAAAAAATGACTTGGTGTCTCAAAGTAATGAAATAATGAAAATTTTGATCAAAATAATAAGAAACGCTTTTTAAATTTTCACTTTTATACTTGATATAGACATGCAAAAAGAAAACAGACACAATAACAACAACAATGCAGGAAGCATTAATGTTCAAAGTACATCTGTGATTCTCTGAATCTTTCATCACTTATTTTATGATCCATATCTTTGTAAAATTCTGCACTTTCTCAGCTGTCTACTTATGTAGTGTCATTGTTTTCTCACTCTGGATTCAATTACCATGTCCTCATGTTCCTGGAGGGAGGGGGTCCATCATCCCTTTTCATTTATCTTCAGTGGGAAACAAAGCAATAGAAGTGCTGTGTCTATGAAATGTTATTTCCTGTTGTGTTGCATGCTGACATCTGTCCCCTCGGGCCTTTTCTCACTTGGAGGCTTCCCGCTCCAGACAGAAACACAACCTACCACCTGACATAACAAACCCTGTTTTTCCCTGCTTTTTAATAATTCAACAATGTTCAGTGAGAAAAGGGGAGCATTCAGGTGATGTTTAGGAAATTTGAAGGAAATGAATAATGCCTTTTCAGAATGGCATTACAAACTGGACAGGTGGTTGTTGTGTTTTTAGGGGAAAACAAAACACATACATCTGCCGGTTGCCAAAAAAAAAATTTGTTTAGGTTCACTCACAGCAAGACAGAAAATGGCCACAGCTGTATACACATAAATACACTCAAGTGGCTGTGTGCGACAGGATTTTGTAGATGATTCTGGCTTTGATCCAGTCGGTGCTTTTATTTCACAGCAAAGACGAGACTTATAACTGAATTTACGGCTCCGGCCACAGTGATTTATTTAGTGTGCTGACGCCAGGCCTTTCACTTTACTCGTCCCTGTAATGTGCGGCGGGCCACTGAACCTGGATAAAGAGCTTAGACTGTCTGACCCACTCCTGCACTCCCACACAAACACAAATCATCACACAGGCACACACACACACACACACACACACATTCAGAGAAAGCAGCAGAGAAACATCAAGCTGAAAATATTTTTTCAAAGCCAAATTGAGTCTTTCTAATGCTCTTAGTGCCTCTGAGTGGCGTTTTGATATGACCCCTGGTGCCTCCATTGGAATAGATGCTTTGTATTAGCCGCATGTTCAGTCTGTTTGTGTATGGTGTTAAAATGTGGTTTTGTTCAGCTGAATGTATTCACCTGATAGAAGAGCCCCTGAAAAGCAGGAAGAAGATTGTAGCTCAAATCCAATTAGGTGCAATGTAACACTGTCTTGCCACAAGATAGTCTTTGATTTTACTGCAGCATCCCTGTCAGAAATGAATCAAATTAACAACATAAATTACTAAATTTTTAACCCTAGGTGATAATAGTTTTAACAAAACTAATTTATTTTATTTTATTACAGGCATACTAGGCAGGATTTCCCTAAAAAAAACAGCATATAGTAACATATAAAAATAATTCCTCTCAATAATTATTTGACCACTAGAGATGTGTGTTGGTGTCTGTATCTGCCCTCTGCCTTAACCGATTGTTGAAAATGGGAACAAACAATCAATCAATTAATCTTGAAAGCAGCAGTAAGTAACAGTTACGCATGCAAAAATGAGTACTGCAGTCCAAATAGTGAGTAAATAGGTTGACATCTTATTTAATATGCAGTCAATGGTTGAAGCAAGTTTTTTCTACCTGGCCTCTTCCTCCTCCCCAGGCAGGCTGCAGGAACACTGCAGGAGTGCAAGACGTGCGTAACTTCATACATTAACAATAACAAGCGAGGGCGTAAGTTGATCAGCTGTATATAACTTTCAGTTGTCTGTCAATGTAAAGTTCATCCTGTTATCCTGAAAACAAAAGCACACTGCTCTGAAAATACACACTCTGCAGTTTGAGTTCCATGACTGTCTGCCAGACTCCATTTACATATTGCTCAATTTTAACATTGTAATCATCTACTCCTTCTAAATGATTAGTAATTAAGACAGCAAACAGCAAAAAAACAAAAAAAACAAAACAGTTGTTCTGGCCTGGAGTGAGTAAGTTTCAAAGCAGGACGCCGTGGCTGTTGCATTGTTATCAGACAAGCGAATAGTTCAACTTAACCTTGATCTCTGATGACACATTGTAGTCATTTTATGATTTATTGCAATTTATTATTACAGATTTCTCCTTAAATAAAATACAAAACACATGCTTTTTTCTCTTTTTTTCCCTCATTAAATTTCTTTAACCAACAAATGGCTCCACTATACAAAACAATGTCAAATGGTGCAGTGCTGCCATTTCTACACTATTGATTAATTATCAATTAATATGTTTTTAATCGGTCTAATTCCTAACAGCAATTGATCCATAAGTCATTTACATTAACATCTCTATGCGTCCCACCCAAAGCGTTGGTATTTGATGACCTGGCGGTGTGACTCAGCAATCAACTGTACGAGACTAAACATCATCTGACAAATCCTGCATATTCTACCTTTAAATTTTTACTACAAATTGTTCCATTTGATTGTTTTTTCATTTTACTGTAAATACCTTTTACTTTTTTCAATTTAATCCATTGGCATGCTTATCTGCCCCATTGCATTTTGTGTGTGCGTGTCTGTGTGTCTCAGTACTGCAGGTGCTGAAATTGCTCAAATTACTGTATCAGTGGCCTGGCTTTAATGAACACTGTGATATTTGGACATTTTTTGTTAACCACAAAGTGCCTTCTCCGCACATCTGGTGCTGAAAAGGGAGTGATGGTGCTTGAAAGAGGAAAGGGGTTGTTTTGATAATCACTTTGACTTGTTCCCCCCTTCTTACTCTCTTTAATGTGGTGTCATTATTACTGAAATGTAATTAGCTATGCTAATGGGCTGGCATTTGGACTTCCGTCTCAGCACTTATGTTGGGACTGGTAAAAATGTGCTGTAAGTGAAGTGGGATGGCGAATGGAGAGGCTGAATGGGCACGTGAGGGTTGAGTGGAGGTGCTGAGGGGTGTGATAGAGGGTGTTATTGAGTGTTAGGGCTAAAGTACTCCAGCGGAAGTGCAGAGAAGGGTTTTTTAAATTAGGAATTGTTGGGGTGAAAGAGAAGAGCTGGAACCAGGAAGTGGATAAAGAAGCTTTTGGGAGGAGTAGAGGGGCAGAAAAGCCTCCAAAACCTGTTAAATCACTTTGTGTGTTAGTGCGGTGGATTATGTGTGTGTGCATGTGTTGGGTGTGTTCTCGCGAATGTGGTTGTACAATAAGTGTGTGTGCAGTATGGAGCAATTACAGGGTTCCTCTCTAGTACACAACAAAGCCATCCATTTAGTGCATGATAGCTTTAACAGGCATGTTCCATTAATGTTGTACTGCAGAAGAAAATGTATTATCGCCAGAGAAATCTAAAAAGCTCCTGTGTAGCAGCATGGTATCAACTAGGGCTGCAACTAACAATTATTTTCATTATCGATTTAACTCTAAATCGCTTTCCTGATTTATCAATTAGTTGTTTGGATCATTAAATTTTATAGAACCGTGAAAATGTTGGTCACTGTTTCTCAAAGCCGATGGTGATGTCTTCAAATGTCTTGTTTTGTCCACAGTCCAACTATATTAAGTAGGGCCCGACCAAAACTATAGTTTTAGGACTGATACAATATTAATGGGTAAAAAATTCTGATACTGATATATCAGATATTCTTTATAAAGAAACTCATATACAGAATATATCCATAAACACATATTTTCAGTAGTCATCCCTCAAAAGTGGTTAATACTGTAATATGTTGGCGGCAGGATAGTTTACAATTCTATCTAAGAGGTCATTCAGTAGAGTGCAGATCCCCATCAGGCAACAAAGGTGAAGCACCTACTGCAATGCCACCAAAACTCCCCCTGCATATATTGTCCTGAGCTGAAACAAGATTTTAAACTAAGGTAGTTGTTGATCACTTGCGCCACCTAGTGGCTGCAGACAAGCTTTAGGTCTTTTGATAACGCACACACACTCACTCAAGCGATCGCATGATCCCCTCTGGCTTACAGTTGGCAGGGACAACAAAGAAAGTTATTGTCCAAAATGATATCAGGACACTGAAACAGTAAACATTCCCATTTTATTTTTAATAATTATAAATAACTCTAAATACAAAAAATACAAATAGAGCAAAATGTACAGTATATATTAAACCTGAATTAAGAAAGCCAAAATACTGTCTATAAAGCTAACACTTAAAAACAATCCACCTTTTTTCTTTCTTTTTTTAAAGTTTCCATGTAGGTGCATATCAGACAGCATAAATGCCAGTACCTGTACAGACTGATATGGCTGTGGTAGGCCAATATTGGACGAATTCACTGACCCACTGATGATGCTCTAATATTCAGTACTGTCATAGAATACTAAAAATAAAATATGCACATTTGAGAATCTGACCTCATAGAATTTGGACATTTTGTCTTTCAGTCTTTCAATCAATTAAAATTTGCTGTCAAAATTAACACTGGTATCAACAGTGTCATTGTGACTCTCACTAGAGAGAGTACAGCCCACTAGAGCTGTATATGCTGTACTGCTATGGTATGGTCCTGTTCTTTGAATTTAAATGTCTAGCAGTTTGAATAATATTAAGATGATATAATTGAATGAATGCATTACTAAATTAATGCTTGCCAGCAGAGTGTGTAACCTTGTACAGTATATGTGGAGTGCCTGTCCGTATCTGACCGGCTGTAATCACTGCTGGTGAGTTGTGGAGTCATTAATAGATTAAGAGAGATCAGAGATGCTCAAGTGCAGAGCAGGGTCATGTGGGAGGCTGCAATTTAAAAGCTGAGCTTATGCTGAGCTTGTTCATTTTTCCCTGTCCTCACATGTCCTGTCTCGTCTTATGTCTTCCCTCTGTCTTCAAACCAGACACTTATGAAGAGAGAGAACACTGAAAGCTTTACTCATCCACTAGGTGGCTCTGTGTCTCTATTCACTCCTCATGAGGCTGAATAAGAAGTCTTGGCTGCTCAGAAAGCAAACCCAAATATCCTTGGGGTGAATAGATTACAATACGAGCAGAAGCAGCGATATTCCACCCCGCAGGAGGCCGTTTGTTTTTCCTTTAATGGCTGAAAAGAGGCTGTTCCTCCTCTCCTCAGGAAGCCTCGCACCCTGCAGACATACCTGTGTGAGCGCCGGGCGCTGACCCACGTCCAACCTCCACAACCTCAGAGAAGGATCTGGTGTTTTGTAGGGCTGCCAGGGGCTCCATTAGGGATCCAGACCAGCTGAGGTTCAGTCTGTTTTAACCCTCCAACCCCCCTTCCCTCCTCTTCCCCCCTTCTCTCTCTTGGAGAGACGGGAACACTCTTGAGGTCTGCAGCCTAAAGGAGTCTGTTGGTTTATTCTCGCACATACAGTAGACGTGAAAATGATTCTGTCTCTGTTCAGCAAATCTTAGCGTGTGTGTGTGTGTGCACCTGCTCGCTGCTTTCAGCTCCCATGGTGAAGTCTAATAAGTCCCATGAATCCTCACCATCTTGTTTTGATTTTGTCCCGGGGTTGTTTTTCTAAACAGTTTATCTCTCCAGGGAAGTTCAGCTTTCTCACTTTCTGCTCTACGGCTGCTAACTGGAAGAATTCTTTAAAACACTCAGACAAGAACAGATACATTGAGTTTTAATAGACTTTATCAGTGTTAATTTTGACAGCAAATTTTGGTTTAGTTTGAGTCATAGCCTTTTGTATAAAAATACCATTTAGATTAAGTCATGTTTTAGTCATGTACAGTCTGAATTGTTTTAGTTTGTCTAGTTTTAGTTGACGAAAATGTTATTTAAACATTTCTCCAAAATATCCAAACTCATGGAGGAAATATCCATCAAGGTGTTATTAACATTAAGTATACAACATTTCAGCTCCTTTCTTCCATCGAATGTCTGACATTTATTTTATTGCATTTCTTTAAACATGCATTCTTCTCTTTATTACATATTTGTTTCATACATGTGACGGCAAATCGCTAATCTATGGTTATATTTATTGGGTCAAATGTTAATATATTATATATTATAGACCTGTCCTGCACAATGCGCATGTATTATTATATGAATAGTTTCAAAACTACAGACCATTATTTTACCAACACTAAAACACTACTCCAGCAAACCCAGTCACCTTTTTTTTTTTACCTGGGGCGTTAGTATTAGTAAGATTACATGAGGCTGAAACTGAATCTCAGTCTGAAAAGCTATTGTAGGATAAGTTTGCTATTTTATGTTCCAAAATGCAAATGTTACTCTTTGTAATGTGTTGCTCAGAACATGGCGGTTTATGTTGGTAGTTGCTATTTTTCTGTTGGTTTATTGCTACACCATGAGTGATGTGGCTAGTACATTTCTTCACTTAAGCTGTATATTAACATATTAATTTGGACTGCTCTTCTCTTATATAACATGCAAATACAAAGTATAAATGAGAAGTGCTACTAAGCTTAAATTTGCACCAGCCCTGAAACCTATATTAGCTTGGATCGGTCCTATCCCTAACTAAAACTATGACAAAAACTATCAACAAAATGAGCACCACACTATATGGACTTCTAGCATGGCTATAATTGGTTTTCATTCTCTGTTGCTTCCTTGTTAATTTTCTGTATAAAACCAAAATCACTGCCAGGCTACAAAGATCCTCACTGACAGGTTCAGCACCTTGGATAGTTCCTTCGCACGTCTGAATTGAAGTGTAGCTCTCCAGGAATAATTTATCAGACAACACCTTTAACTTGGCAGACAGGCTGATATGAATAAAAACAAATTGTGCATGAGCTTGTCAGTCAATATAGTCTGTTCCATTATTTACATCATTGATATTGTGTGGGCTGCAGAAACAGCAATACGTAAAGAACAATAGATTTTTGCTCTTTTCTCTGGCTGTAGTTTGGGCCAAAGGTAATATTATTGAGTGGAGACCGTGTGAGTGTGTGCACTGGATTCAGCTTTGTACTGGCGTAAAATTGTGTTTTTATGGTCGAGAGTGTGTAAGTAAAGCCAATGTATATGTAAATACAAATACAGGACTGCATGAATATTTCTTTGAACTCTTGCTCTCAGTCTTTCTATGATACCTGTACACACACACACACTCACACAGAAATCATACTGTATGTACAGAAAAATAGACACTGGTCTCAAAGACGGGTCTGTGGAATAGAGCTCATGGTGGCACTATGGCGTCCAGTTTCAGGGCTGTTAAAGCGCGGAGTGTCAGCAGTGTGATTATCAGCAGACAGATAGCGGATGACAGCTGCCATTGGTTATTGATGACTTTCATAATTAAAATCCCTTATGGGGGGAACCCAAAGAACAAAAGGGAAAATCACACAAATGATGAATGGTCCCTTCATCTTTAAGGCTGATATAAGACCCACCAGGCTATTCTGCATGAATATTGCTTTTCCTGGAAACTCTCTGAATGTGGTTTCAAAGAAGAGCCCAGTGCTTTTAATATTGCCAGGGCTTGTGCGTGTGTGTGTGTGCATGTGTGTGCATTAGAGAGTATGAAGGCAAAAATATGAGGAAAATAGACAGAGTGAATAAAAGAGAGCATAGGTCAGACAGAAACAGAGATACAAATCAGACAGTGAAAAGGAGAAGAGGTCAACGTACTGCAACATTTGTATTTTCTGCTATAATTTTGCTACAGCAGTGGAGGGGGTTGGGGTAATTTTGGCTCAATAACACAGGTTTGCTTCTGATCCAGTTCTTTGTATTAGCTGTAGTAGCTCTTACAGTTAGAGTGTCTCTTTAGATGCATAGTGGCTGGATGAACAATACTGCCATTGTTTGCACTGTTGTTTGTTTTCCACCTGGTTTAAAGCTTAAAGGGATAGTTTGGATTTTTTTGAAGTGGGGTTGTATGAGGTACTTATAGATAGCCAGTGTGTTACATACTGAAGATGGTGGTTGGAACACCCCCAGTTTAGAGAAACGCAGAAGAGTACCAGCGCAGAAGTTCAGCAATTTACTGCTGTGGACAGGATCAGCAACAAAATTTATTTTAGCCTCTTAAAAAAGGCTAATGACTCCTCTGATGGGAAAACTGATGTTATATAAGCCGAATGACATGAGATTGTATTAGGAGAAGGACTCTATTTTTACATCTATGATGCTTTTTGCTCAAATACAGTCAAAGTTGATTGACCATATGTTGGACTTTTAATGTGAAGATGCAAATTCAAAAGATGCACTACAGAATTATTTCCTGTATTGTATTTTGTGCGTATTATGAATATAATTTCATTGTACAACCCTGTGCTATATAATGATAATAAATGTCCTTGGATCCTACAGACCAACCAATCTCCATTGGCAAAATCAGTAATGTTAGCTTGCAGAACACAGGACCTGCAGGTCCAGTGCTGCCTCAATCAAGTTAATTTGTGTTATTGTGTGGCTTCTGTGTTTTTAAAGGATAGTTGGATTCACCAAAATCACACAATATCACAGAGAAACTAACAGATGGAGGCACTGGCACACCAGCAAGTCCCGTGTTCTGTGAGGTAAAATGATTGATTTCGCCAATGGAGTTTGGTTGGTTTGGAAAGCGCGATAATGTAATTTGTGTAATTTGGCTACATATTTGGCAGCCACAGTTTTCGCCCTAGGAGGCTGAAATTTGAGAGGCAGAAAGGCACACAACTTCCAAAAGGATTCACAGACTTGCACAAGATTTAGTGGAAAGGTTGGTCATGAGCCAAAAGACAGATGATTAGCTGTTCATGTCAACATGTCAAAAAGGGGGCCTTGCATTCGAGAGGCTGTGGCCTATAACAGAAAGGTGCATTACTTTTAAATGGTTTCCCTGTAACATGACCAAACTCGAATCATTTGTCATAGACTTTTGTGGACAGCATCATTACACTCAACAGAGTTCCTTTATCATTCCTTTATCAAATTCAAATAATCAGAACTATCCCTTTAAGTTTTACAAGCAGCATGTTCACTGCAATACATATGCCATGTTCAGAGTGAAATGAGGTTAAAACCCACTTAACATCAGTTCCTTTGTTCTGGACTTTCCAATATCATCTATAGACACTTTAAACTCTGAATTCCTGCTGTGTACACCAAACCTAACCTCAGATATTGTATTCACCTCCATTGTATTCCGCTCTATTCAGTGCTCGCTCCCCCGGAGAAAACAAACAGACAGATGTACTGTATGTGACTGTGGTTGAGATGAAAGCGGATCCCTTTTGAAGAGAGTACAGTAGCAGATCAGACAGGACCACTGCCAGTGATAGTGTGCTCCCCTGCAGGCTCTGTGGAGTAAAAAGCTGCAAGCCTCAGAGCACCGCATGCTTTCTGTGTGTGGATGAGAGACACAGAGAGGAGGGGTATTAGAGTGCCTGCAACACATAGGGAATTCCTGCACGTCTGTCCCAATGCTGTGTTAGAGCATTTGTGTGTGTGTGTGTGTGTGTGTGTGTGTGTGTGTGTGTGATGCTGTCAGACTAGAGCTCCCACTTCCTCCCCTCCTAACCTGCTAAACGGTCCCCTTCAACCCACCCACCATCCTCCTCACTGCTCACTTCTCCCTCTCCACATCAGGACGGGGCTGCTGTGACATCACTCATTCCCACGCACTCTGATTGGCTGGCCAGTGGAGGGAAGTGTTCCTGCAGCCCTACAGTGAGAAATTAAGAGAGAGGGAGAGACAGAGTACGTGGGAGGGAAAGACCGACGTAGAGAGTGAGGGAGAAAAGGACTAAGCAAGACAGATTGATGCTGAGGCAAGCCGGCACTGTGCTGCTCACACACACACTTTGCATCACGCGTACACTCAGATCACACTCCCAAGCTGCTTAACAGGCAGGAAAACCACTGAGTCTGACTGAGTCTGCAGCCCCGATACTGCAGGACAGGACAGAGGACAGCAAAGACGAGAGGAAAACAGGAGGGGGAGAACATCCTCAGAGCAACAGTTTCACCGCCGTTGTCATCTCAGGAGGTCCAGTGCTCCAGGGAGTAAAGACACCTCCCCAAAAACCGGGGGAGAGAGAGCAAGGGCAGGAGCAAGGGCAAGTGTAGCCTCTCCCGGAGGTTTGCCGTGCCGTGGATGTCCTCTCAACGTCCCCATGAAAACAGGCGGGAATCGAGGCGTAGTCTGGGGCACAAGATGGCACGACGAGCAGGGGGTGAAGGCTCCCCGAAAAAGAACACATCCCTCAACCTGGTGACGGGGTTCTTCCACTACCTCCGTGGTAAGTGGGACAGTGTGTGTGTATGAGTGTGTGTCCCCTCCTTAGACAGATAGTGTGAGAAAAAGAAGTCTGCGTGTGTGTATATTTTGCATGTGTGGTGTGTAGCGTGGCACTGCAGTGTGTGCCTATACTGTACGTGAGCATTTTGCAGTGTAATTTCCTTACTAAGAGTTCCCTGCAGGGGAGGTTTATTTTTGGGCTGTGGTGTGGTGCGTGTTAAGCGAAATGGGCCGACATTTGAAGGGGGCGTTTCCACCTTGGCAGAGTGTCTGTCTGTCTGTGCGTGTGGAGGTCGCTGAGCTCTATGAGTCTAGAGCAGGTGAAGCAAGCACACCCAGCAGTTCAGTGCATGTGTCACAGCACAGCGGGCTGACTGTCAAAATGTTTGATTTCTTATCTCTCTGTGTGACCCTGTGGCGGTCCGCCTGTCGGCTCCTCTGTATTTGACTGTCTCACTGTCTGATAGATAAGATTAGATTGGAGGAGACATTGCAGTAATGTTCCTTTGGATTTGTTTACTGTCACATTAGCTGTCTTATGAGGGAATGAGCAAAACAGAGAATCATCTGGATGGCTGCTTTATAATTTGATTGCTATTAGTTTATTCATGAAGGGGAGAGTGGCAATAAAGAGACAATTCACCCCAAAATTTAAAAAATCCATATTTTTTTGGCTGACCTGTATTGTTATTTGTCCATTTAGATTTTTTTGGTGTGAGTTGCAGAGTTTTGCAGATATCGGCCATAGAGATGTCTGCCTTCTCTCCAATATAATGGAATGAAATGGCTCATGGCTTGTTGTGGGCAGAAAGTAGTTCTGGGCGATTCTACTGCAGAAAGAAAGTAGTTCCTACATGAAACTGCTCACAACAAGGTCTGTGCATTATCTTGAGTAACTGGGTCATGATTTTTGAAAAGAGACACTAGTTTTGAATTTTTCAAATGCATTTTTTTGGTGCTTTGAGCACCACAAGACAAGTGCCATTAAGTCCCATTATATTAGAGAGAAGGCGGACATCTTTACAGTCAATATCACCAAAACTTGTCAACTCACACCTGCTTGTCTGTTAAGAACAATAAAAGGATGGGTGCAACCAGCGGCTGGTTTGTATCACGTTATTAATCCATTATTACACAGGGCATCCCCAAAAAGCATGAGCTGTATTGGCCAATAGGCTGCTTGCGTTTAGTCAGGTGTCATTCAGTTATATTTGAAATCAGATTAGGGTTGTATGGCTAAGTAGGTGTAATCAATGTACTGCCGACAAGGAAGGACACAAATGTGCCAGCTGGTATTTATTTAAGTTGTAATAGTATTACTTTGATTTATACAAAATCTGACCACATCATTGGACTGAAATCAATGTGAAATATTACAATTAAGACTCACATGCACCTCAGTTCTAACATCGGGCAGCATCCAGTTTCAGTTTAATTCTTCACAACTTGTTTTCTTTATTGAATAACTTTGAGAGGTTTATGATAGCTTGCACATGTATAATGTTTGCCAGAAGAAAAGTGAAAAATATTACAACTGCGGCGACCTCTCTCCCCTACTTCCTTCATTTTCTGTCTTTTAAATCACAATCCGCCAATAGACACAGACACTGAGACAGCAAACTGGATTTTAATGGTATTTCATTAAGGTCATCTTCACTATAGGGGGTCAAAGTGGGCTGCAGATGAGACTAATGATGATACAGGCCAACGCTAACCGAGAAGGTAATCAAGTGTGTTAAAACGCTGCTGCAAGGCTTGGTTTTGTGGAGGACGGCTGTTTCCCTTTGTGATATTGAAAGAATGTGACTGTGTGTATGTGTGTGGTTAAGTGAGAGTGTGTGCGCGCATAGTTCAAAGTCACCTCGTCCCTGAGACTGAGAGGCTGGCACCGCGCTTGTGCAGACATGTTCTCCGCCACACATGTTCCTGCTCCAGGATGAGGGAGGCTAAATCTTTCTCATTCTCATCCAATATTACCGCCCATCAATATTTGATTACTCCAGGACCCCAATCATAAGATTAATTCATAGACAGGGGACCTGCTCACTGGCACGTATGACTATGCGTGAACGTATCTGCATTATGTATGAACAACTCCCTCCTTCTCCACCTCTCTGATGCACACGCACACACCACTTACTGTTCACATCTGCCCACACTACCTAGTGACACACTAACCAACTTGTGTGTAATCAATCCGTCAGCATATTTCATTAAGGTAGAGGAAAGCACTGTGTCAGACGTCCTCTCCTGCTGATAACGTGCTTATCTCTGGGATATTGCTCTGTGGCGCAGACAGGACAGAAAAAAACTTGTCACATGTGCCAGTCACTGTGCGTGATTGGATCCGTACAGTCCCAGGTTGGCTATAGATCTGTTTTCTGTATATTATAATGAGATGTATGTGACAGTCGCACATGAATTTGTCGATTACGGATGTAACCGTCGCAGAAGTCCCAGCTGTTATTGCGTGGGCTGCAACAACAATGAATTCTGCTGTCAGAGGGGAATCAGGAAGGGGAAAATTACAGCAGGAAAGCACTGATTGGTTCTAAAAAGCCTGCAGAGTATAAACATTTAAAACTATCTCTGTATTTCAGTTTAAAGGAGAAATCTGTAATATATTTACTGTAATGAATCAGAAAATGACCATGACATGTCATCAGAGATCAAGGAAACATGCAAGATTAACTGTTCTCCTTTGAAATTTCTATTCTGGTCCAGAGTAACTGTTTTAGTTTCTCTGTTTCACTTTTATTAAAGATCAAATTAATGCAGAATGTTCACTGACTGTGTGTCTGTTTGTGAGTTGTGTGAAATCCTAAATAATGTTTTAGAAGTAGTAGACATTTGTGACAGTTAAATTGAGCAATATGTTGATGGAGTCTGGCAGGCAGTAAGTCAGGCAGTCACTGAATGATTGACAGACAAGTCACAGAGTTATAAATAACGCACTTAAACCATAAACTGTATATTGGATTTCAGCCTATTTAATATGTAGTCTAAGGCTCCAACTTGCCAACAGTATTAATGTTTGGATGCACAGTTGTTACATATTGCTCCTTTAAGGAAACATGCTTAGTTGAAATACTGGGTGCTCCAACAACAATATCAGAGCCAACATGTTCACCTTTGAAATTTCCACTCCTGTGCGGAACGTCTGTTTTTTTTTTTGTTTGTTTGTTTATTTTGTTGTTCTGTTTTTTTGGCCACTCTGCCTGTTTCACGTTTATTCACTTTTTCATGGAGCTCAAATTCAAATTCAAATTCAAATTAGTGGTGAATGTTGGCAGAAGTGTGTCTGTTTTTGAGTTGTAAGAAATAATTAATAATCTTTGAGAACGAGTGGATGTTTATAATGGTTAAATTGAGTGATTTGTTATGGTGTCTGGCAGGCGGAAGGCAGGTACTCAAACTCTGCAGTGTGTATTTTCAGCACAGTGGGCTATTTGTTCTCAGGATAACAGGCTTAGCTTTACATTGACAGACAATTGACAGTTATAAACAGCTGATCAACTTACAGTGGAGGAGGCATCATTGCTTGTCATTGCTTGTCAAAGTATTATGCTCGTCTAGACTTGTGGAGGTTCAGCATCTCTGCAGCCTTCAGCCAACCTGCCTCAAGTTTGAGTCTGGGGAGCAGCAGGCAGGGGGACACAGCTTGCTGCAGTATTTTGAATTTGGACTGCATCACTCATTTTTGAACACCAGTGTGTTACATATTTTACCTTTGAGCTCTTATTGAAAACAGACACACATATTGACATTTTTATAGTGTTATCAATCAATACACCTCTGCATTTCTGCAAACCACACTAAAGCTTATGCATTTAAGTTTTTTTTTGTTTTTTTTTTACCCTTTATAAGATGCTTCTTCTTCTATCTTATATGTTTTCCACTGTGTGTGTGTGTGTGTATGTATATATATACGTATATATATATATGTATGTATATATACATATAGTATGTTTGCTTGTGCTCATGTGCAAGATGAGGCTTGATTTATGTGTTGTCCTCATTTAAGTTAAGTGGCTTTTTAGGGGACATCGTCGACAGACATCTATGTTATTGATTGTGCCTTTGCTAAATGGGCTTTATCGCTGCAGCCACCACAAACAGTGTCCTACCCCATGTGTAGGTACATCTAAATAAATTTAGATTAAGGTTGGCTTCATGTGGACTTCTTATTGTACTGTACAGTATTGCGGCAACAGACTGCATCCTTGATCTGTGGTCAGAAAAGAATAAAACCCTCTTATAGATCATGGCAGAGGTACATGTCATCGCATAGGACTTATAAGAACCACTGCCCTTCTATCATCTAAAGGGCATCTCTGAGAGCAGGATTTTCTGTCCACACTGAGAGGAGTCCAGCTAGTGAAAATGTCATCTTTAAATGTCAAATGCCTTCTCTTACTACATCAGTGTGAGGTATGATGCAGTGCAACCGCATTCAGACACATTAGACAGGAAGTAATAATATCAAAGTTAATTACAGTTGCCAAACCCAATCAACCCTCAAAACAATAGACAATGAGAAGATTGTGTTTTAATCCCCTCTTTGTTTATTATTGCATGTGACTGATAGTGACGTTCTGGGCTCTGATTTACAGATGAGCAGGAGGCGGTGCAGAAAAGGACATTCACGAAATGGATCAATTCCCACTTGGCAAAGGTAAGAGAGTCTGGTTGATTCCCACTGCTACTGCCAGCATTGTGTTGTCTCTTCACACAAACACCGGTGCTGCTGTTTATGGATTGAAAACTTCCCCATCTCATTGCTTTTCCACCTACAGTCACGCACTATATCCACTGTGCTCTCTGTGATGTTTGCTTGGTTTCCAAAACACACTGTGGAGCTGGTCATGGGACTCGCTATGCCAGCTAAGACCACACACACACACAGAGTCTTTCTTACTTGCATGCCTTTCATATTCCTTCTCATTTGTCCAATCTCATATAGCTTGTAGCAAGGATTTACTCTCACTCTAATTATCACTTTCACATTTAATACACCGTATATCTTTTTTCCTGCAAGCCACTGTCAGTAATTTAAGGCTTAGTAACCTGTAAGCTCTCTATCTCACTATAGACTAATTTAGATTGTCCAGGATAAAAAGACTGCCCTTCATTTGCCTCCTCAATGAGCTTGGATGCCAGTATATCTGTAACTTATCCTAAACAATTACACTTGATACAGCTGCATGCTGAGGGGCCATCGTATGCGTGTAATTATTGCATTATACTGCATTAGGCTCCTCAATTTAACCCGTTACTGCTTGAAAAGTGTGTCAGGAATGGGTGGACAAGGCAAATATAGCACACTGAAACACAATTAAGTGTTATATCAATCTGCGACGCTCCTCTCAAGGATTCCTATTTGATTACGACAGCTGTGGAGGCCTTAGAATTGCAGTGACGTGGAGCAGAAAATTCATTTGAAAAGCACTCTAGAGGGAATAAACCTTGACGTAATATTAAATATCACATCTCAGGACCGTGCCAGCAGAAAATTACACACAGCCCCAACACTTAAGTGCCTTGAATTTTTGATAACGTTTAAGGTAAGCACATAGTTTATTTATTAAGTAATTTTGACGCAACAGAGTAGAGCCACAGCCCTTTTGCTATTTCATGGTCGTTGAAAATGCTGGGGTGTGAGTGATTAAGGAGTACGATGAGGTTACCAAGCAGAGGGATCCCCAAAAAGTCTGGATTTAAAAGCATAAAGGACATTTTGGGAAATGCACTTATGAGCAGATAATATTCAATACCATTTCAACCAGAGCAAATGAGATGAGTGACATGAAGAAAACAGAGGTGTGAGTAAGTGAAAGGAGGCGGGACTATGTCAGCATTGCAGCAGTGTGTATGTACTTGTTGTCGGAGAGAAGAGAGAGGGTGAAAGCACAGCTGGTACCAGTGTATTGATATTGCAGAAAAAGTAGCATTGAAAGCATTTCAAATATCCAGAATCAATATGTATCAATAAATCTTTAGATTTGACATCACTAGTTAGTATGTAGATGGATCCAGCAGCTTAGCTTAGCATAAAGACTGAAACCAGATTTAATTTCTACAAACTAACACATCACATCTTGTTTAATCCACACAAAAAGCAAAGCGTAAACACGCTGTTTTATGAGAGGTTTTGTGCCAAACTATTTCTTGTTAGGGAGCAGTGGATTGCTTGAGTCTTGACTGCTTGACTGGCAACTGCTCGAAGCCAAGAAATAATCTGGCACACAACCCTCCATAACACCATAATATGCTGATTTTGCACTTAGAGATGCAGTAAGCAATTCTGAAGAAAGAACTATCATTCTCATATTCATATCAACTATCCTTCTCCAGAACCGCTTACTCTGCATTTAAAAGTGTGTATGGATGAAACAAACAAGATATAACATGTTATGCAGTGAGCGTTACAGGTACCGGTAGGCAGATTTTGTTACCTTCAGACTGACCCAGGCCAGCTGTTTCCCCCGTTTTAAGTGTTTTTGCCACACTAAGCTAACCATCTGCTGATGCCAACTGCATCAGTATTTGCAAACAATATTTCCCAGCTCATTCTGGCTGGTACTGATAAATGCTCCATGATACATATATTTCCTCCTAATTGCAGAGAACTTCCTCTCTTGTGGAATTCGCATTATTATGAGCACTCTTACCGTGAGGTCCAATGGCAGGTGCGGACATAAAATACATAGCTTTTGTAGTGTTGTAAGAATGTGATTTGGCTCCTCCTGACATAATCAACCAGCAATCATTGCAAAGAGCAACCTTGATATTTGTTTCAGACATTTAAAAAAACCTCCACCCTGCACACATACTCGTGTTGCATGCACATAATTAAAGCGTCATCTTATCAGCCTGTCATATTGGCAAAAATGTTCATTTCAAACTGGCTACACAAAGATCCTGGAAATGTCATTTTATTTCATTTAAATTCCATTTAAATTCAACTTAATTAACCAATTCAGCTAATCAATAGATTAGTGATAATATCACAGTTCCATCAGAAGAGATAAGCTTCTCTCTCTACCTAGTTGATCAAATTAGTTGCTCTCCTCCTCGCCTATCATGAAACTGCTTACCCTTTCACCTGATGCCTGACGTTGCCATAGTGACACTGATTGGCCTATATTTGTCTTCAAAAATGTCTCGGTCGTCATGGCAGCTTGGTAAATGGTCGGAGAGCTTTGTGATGAGTAAGGGGTAAAAGTCAACGCAGCCGGTGTGGAAGATCTGTTGTAATAAGGAGGAGCATTTCTCAACGATGTCATTCTGTAGACGAGTAGACACACAGTGGCATCTTATGGGCTCGTCTCACGTCTATAAATACTCTACAAAAAAGCATTTAAAGAGACAAATGTGTGTGAGAGACAGACAGACAGAAGGATAGAGAGAGGGAGGAAGCTTTAACAGTTGATTTAGCTTTACTCTCAGAAGAATAGATCATGCCCTTGGCTATGCAGATGATTAGGCCACTCCAGTTATCACAGGTCTTTAATTCAGCGCCTAAAGGTATGTGATTAATCGTTAGGTGAGTTGAGACATGGCATGAGGGCTTCCTTTCACTATCACTCCCCTCCCCCTTACTTTTCCACTCCACAGGTACAACAAAAGAAGTCTTATGAGGTCTGACAAAGAGTTTCTATGAGGGGACGTATTGGAGCCAGTAATTTATACAGAAGATTAATGACTCTCATTACTTGCAGTAGTTCACCAGATTAAGTCACCAGTTATAGACCAAACTGGAAGAAAGCAGCAGGGCAGCACTTTAACAGGTTGTTCATTTCATTTAAATTGAGGTGACCATGCAGTTTCATATGTATATAGTATATTGGAGGATATTGTTTGTCTGTGAATTTTGCTTACAATGGTAAAATTCTGGTTCTCAAGCAAATATCAGGCTTCAAAGTTGCACCCTGCACTGCAGTCGAGTGACAAGGGGGGGAGAATTCAGCAAACGGGTCCCAAGTTTCCATTTTGACAAATCCTTTCTGAGAAGGTTAAAGCTTAATTACAGAGTGGCCGGTGTGAGCAGCTGAGGTCTCATCGTCGCGCAGTCGTTTTCCACGCAAACAGCTTTAGTACAGTAATCAGTGAACCAAGTGTTCTTAGAGATTACAGCAGCAGGAAAGTGAAGCTCCCCAGCTCACACCAACCCCCCCTTTTTTTTCTTTAGAGGGGGATTGAGTGGATGACATACTCCACGCACTCTAAATTCAAACTCGGCACATCATGGTGCATGGTGTGTGCGGCAAGCAACTTAGCTGCAAGGATGTTCTTTGTACTTTTTCAATTTTCAACCTGCCAGCTATGCCTCCGGCCTCTTAGATTTCCTTTTCTTCCGTGGGTGCAGTCGATAACAGTTTCTTTTGGATGGCAGCGGGACAGGAATTTCATGGAGGCCATGAAGGCCATGGCCACTGTTTAGCTGCGATAGAGAGCACGCTCACATACGAAACAAGGATGCTGGGCATTGTAAAGTGCATACCTGCTAGACATCACTCTGTCAGCACAGTCATTGTGAGCATGTTAGAGTGCTGACGTTAGCATTTAACTTGCAGCAGTGCTGTGCCCAAGTACAGCCTCACAAAGCTGCTAGCATGGCTGTAGACTTGTTGTCTTGTTCTCCATCATGAAATAATAAATGAAGCCAAAATGTGATTTAGGCCACACAATGGCTGAAGGAATTTTAGAGCACTGTGAAATGCCATTGTTGGGAGTGTTATTGTTATTTTCAAGCAAACAAGTGGGTTGACATAAGCGGCGCAATATAAGAACAGGGTCTTTGAATGACATGATGGGATATATCTTATAGTTAGACATCTGTAGTCAGCTTTTTTCCAGTATTTTACATATTGTTCATGTCACAGTCTTAAGACAAAGGTAGTTTTCAGTCATAATTTGTTGCTGGGCTTGCTTGCAGCCATTTCTGTGTGATGGCTTTTTTGGTAGCAGCCAAAAGTATTTTAAAGAGACATTCACACATCATTCGGTACCATAGGTTTGTGTGGGGTTTGGCCCAAGTATAGTGTAACTTCCTGTGATTTTAAAGAAGAAATCTTTAATATATTTGTTTGCTTGAACGTACAAATTATGTCCTTTGAGAGGCTTGCAAATAACTTAACCTTCAAAAGATGTGGAAAATACACCTGGTGTCAATTGTTCCTTCAGACTGGATGTATTGCAATTCAAAATGAAACCGTTCAGTCGTCTCTTTGTCTCTGCTCCTCCCTCCATCTTTCATACTGTTGATCTTATGGAATCCACTGAGTCAAGTGTACCAGGGGAATAACATGAGAGTACAGACAGACGCACATCGTGAAACTCCTCTGCTCACAATCAATTATGGCCTAGACACTCATATGTAATTAGCTCATTAAGCCCTTGATTTATTTTTTTTTTTTAGCTCATGCGGCTGAGCAGAGGAAATTGATATGACTTTCTTATTTTGTAATTAGTCAGAAATTTCCTCATTAGCTTTAGGATTATAATGAACAAATAGGTAAATTTAACTTCAATTAGCTCATGGTATAATTTATGCATTTGAAGGGCTCTTTCTAAGTGTTTCTTCTGTCACTTTATGATAGGGGCACAAGTGCTGTCTGTATATTCTAATATCTAAAGCCATGAAATGACATTAGAAGTGGAATTAGTGAGAAGAGCTACTGTGTTTGCTAATTAATTTTGAAAGACGGGAGGTTAGTGTCCCTTCTCGTTGCCTTCTATCATTTTTCTCGCTGCCACTCTTTCTGCTCAATTATACCACTCTCTCATGTATCCACGATGCTGGGGGTTGTATGTTTTTCGCTCTCACACCACACACACACTCCACTTGCACGTGCTAACATTGTCACACTCATGCACACATCTTCGCTTCCGCCTCTCCTCGCGTCGCTCTTTCCCCCTCACTCCCTTTGCCGCTAATCTCCCTGTGAATGGCCCGCTCGTCTGAATGCTTTCCCCCCTCTAAACCTCTCCTCAGCCCCAGCATGTGACTGTGCTTTAAGAGAAATCCTTGATGTGGCGCCGGCAAGAAACAGAGATATGTGGATTTCCCCGAGTCTACAAGTCTGTGTCAGGTCAGGGAGGAAGTCAATGAGAGGGATACAGTTTGAAATCATCAGCATATTTTAGGATTTGAAGACCTCATTCAGAGCCTGCTGAGCCTCTGCTTATGGCTGACTCTAGCTGTCAGTAATACTTGGCATAGCCAAACTCTTTTGGGCCTTCAAGAACATTTTTTGCGAGATTTTCCTTTATCCATGTTTCACAAGTTGAAATTAACGTCTTACAGTGTAATATATTTATTGTATTTTGGTTTATTTATGCACTGTGCTACTTGGAGTGGGATAAAAAACACGCTTCTTGCCTCATAGTTTCATGTACATTGCAAAAGCTATTAAAGCTTAAATCCCAGGTTTTTGCATTCCAGAAAAACTGAGAAAGCTTTGTGTGAGTTCATGGCATGTGGAATTTATGTAAACAGTGAGTTAATGTAGCTAACGATGCCCAGTTACCAAATGGACTGTATTTATATAGCGCTTTTCTAGTCATAGACTACTCAAAGCGCTTTTACAACTACGAGTCACATTCACCCCATTCACACACACTTTCACACACTAATGACACAGGTGGCTTCTTCTAGAAAGACCCAACCTGTGCATCAGAAATCATTCATACACATTCATACACCGGTGGCGCAGCACCGGGAGCAGTTCGGGGTTCAGTGTCTTGCCCAAGGACACTTCGACATGTAGACTAGGGGAGCCGGGAATCGAACCACCAATCCTCCGATTGGGGGACGACCCGCTCTACCACTGAGCCACAGCCGCCAGGCACCTTACCAGGCACCTGTTTAGAAATGTCTCTTACAAATTATAAGAATGGAGTGCTACAGGAATGAGTCCTAAATCCCATGAAAGTTTTACATTTCCAGTTCCCTTGTCTCAAAGTCAGTGGGTTTTTTGAGTAGCTTTTTGGATAAATGTTTGAAATGCGGTCTGTGTTTTTATACGACAAATAAAATATATCAGTAAATACCCCTCTCGTGAAATTTGAACCTTTATGTGTCTTAAAAAAGGCGGTCGTTAACAGGTGGCTAAATGAGACTACAGAGGTTGTTGAGGGCATTACCTGCCATCATGCTGAACACGAGTCACTTAGTGGTGGTCATGTGAAGTCATGTGACTGTGATGTAGTTTGTTTATTAGTGATACCAGAATCAGACTGATGCTCAAGTATTGATATCAATATCAAACATGAAAAAGTGGTATTGAGCTACAACTATTAATGTTTTAAGCCTTTTACTTCTGCATTTACACTTCAAAAATCATAAAAGTCATATTTATTTGTGAAGATTATCTTGCTGATCAAAACGTGTTAAGTTTCAAACTCCTGTTTGCCACAGAGCTTATTGTCTGCACTAATCAGAGTGATGCTAACTTCTGGACTGGCTCACAAAAATACATCATCCCTGCAGTGCCCTATTGTCCCTAGAAAAATTGGGACGTTTTGAATTATTTTACTTACCTTGAGGTCAAGTGTCAAAAGTCAAAAGCCCAAATTTTTACCATTTCCCCAGGCATGACATCATTTCTGTGTGTGCTTGTTTTAACATATTATTTGAAAAGACTGAGGTCAAAAACATTTTCACAATAAAGGCTCATGGGTGTGCTTGTTTTCTCATGTAGCGCGTCCCGCCTCTGGTGGTGACAGACCTGTTTGAGGACATCAAGGATGGTGTGATGCTGCTGGCTCTGCTGGAAGTCCTCTCTGGACAAAAACTGGTGAGTCTCATGGTCATTTGTACAGCATGTGATTTGGCCGCAGACTTCAAACACCGTGTATCCTCTGATCTTTCCGGATTAAATTTTTAACTTTAGCGTGATGTAACAAGGAACATGCTGATCAAATAACAGAGAGTCATTTGTAATTGTTTATATAATAACAATGCAGCTACCATAATATGTTTTAAGCAAATTCTAAAAAAGCTGCAGACTTAATGCAGTGCATGTGAAATGAGCCACAGTTACATGGAAATGCTGATTGATCGGCTTTTATTGGGATGTTTGAATGGAATAGAAAAGCCCAGATTAACAAGGACAGATCATAGTTCGCACACACAACACAGACAAAGGCAAACACACACATCTTGAGGATTTTACTTGGCCAATATTGCCTTAGGTCTAAGCCGTCTATGTCCTATTGATCTGGCTGTTTATAGTCAGACACAGCTCTGCTTGGACCTCTCTGTCTTTCTCACGTAATTCCTAACATCATTTATTCTTTCTAACAGTATTTGTGTTTGTTGATAATGTCTGACTATAATTACCATACTTGTGCGATAGCAAAATAACTTATCCTTTTCTAAAATGCAATGTTTTTCTTCACCCACATGATCTATTTCTTTCTTTCTTCCCATCCCCATTGTTCACTTCATTCCTTCCAGCCATGTGAGCAGGGCAAGAAGCTAAAGAGGATCCACTGGGTCGCCAATATCGGTACAGCTCTCAACTTCCTCGAGGGTAGGAAGGTGAGAGTTCAGCGCCTTCTTTTTATGTTTTTTTTTTTCTTCCTTTTACCCCTCCTGCTGCTCTCCCTGCTCAGCTGCTGCCTCGTGGGTACAAACATAGAATCCTGACCTTGTGTGACCTGTTTCCCCTTCATCCCCGCCTCTTACTCATTCCACCTTCCCACATCCCTCTTTTTTCCCCCTGAAACCAATATGCTCTATTTTTACAACCCTGCAAAGATTTAGTTGAGTACATAAATGAAAATGAGAAATCAGAAGTTCAAACACAGGCTTGATATATTTTTGCTGACCATAAAAAAAAAAATCAATGAAAATGCAATTATTGGACTCTGACTTTCCTTATTCTATCATGTCAACTGATCCAGCATGCTTGCACATTATGATATTAGTAATCTCCAATTTTTGTTCTCGCATCTGTTGTCTTCACTTAAGATTTAAAACAATGGTGTACAATTCATTTCCCGAGCTTCATTGACAGAATTGCCTCCAAAAATGTGGTTTAGATGTAATCATATAACTGCATCAACTGCCCCTTGGTAAAATTGGTAAAAAAAAAAAAAATTCCCAAAGCTTCACCCAGCTCGTCCTTGGATATACATAAATAAAGCCATAAGTATGAGCTGGTGTCTGCAGGGACATTGATTTGTCTTCCTCAAGTGTGACAGGGTTAAAACCGTAAATCCTACACCAGTAATCTGCAGTCTGGAGACGAGACGTCAGTGGGCACTCTGCCGTTTATGTCTATGTGTGTGTGGGACTGCGTAAATCTGTGTGTGTAGAAAATTAAATGTAAATATGCTCTGTGTGTAAACCCGATGTATGTCTAGACATACTTGTCTGATATATGTCTGATCTTCTGTCTGTATCATATAAAACATTGTTGAGTGTTCAGTGGTATTGCTATGTACCATTTAATCAACTGTATCTGTGAACTGTTGAAATTCTGTAATATATACAACTGGGACAATACATTTATCTCCCGATTCAATAATGTAACAATACTCAGGTGCTGATTCAGTGTGCAGTTCTCTAGGTATTGCTATTTGATATTAGGTTCTGCGATTTTTTTTTTTTTTGATTTTTTTTATTGACACTAGAACATGTGAAAAGGTTGAATCAGGCACTTTCAGAGACTGTATATCATGAGTCATGTTTCCAGAACTACATTTTGAAGTGAACTGCTACATTTAGCTGTTCCGCAAGCTAATGCTACAAGAATATTATAACTAAGATGATTGATAAGATTTTAGGCCAAAATGAACAGAGCCCCTGAAAACTGCACATAGCACAAATGTGAGTTTTGACCCTTTGAGGTTGCTGTAGCTGGTCAGTGTGGAATGTTGAAGCCAGATTAGCAGATTGAGTGAACAATGTGAAATCAGCAGCTGTTAGTTTGTTTCCGCACAGCAGAGGAAATATATGGCTGATAGTCTGAGTTCACATGTAGTTTAATGTAAAGTGAAGTAAAATGGATCCATCTGTTATGATAATATTTCTGCGATTGCAGTGCTAATTTCTGCTAGCTTGTTAATTGGAATTCCCATTTTGTGTTAGCATCGAGCTAACAGACCACATGCTAGTTAAATAGATAATAAAAAATCGATTCAGGAATTGTACAAGTCACTGCTTGTTTTAAGTTGACTGTGTCTCCGACTGATGATTTGAATCTTCAGAGGGGTGCAGCCCTAAAAAAACAGATCCTTCTTAAGTCCCACCCTTTTTCACTCTGTGCTCCAATGGCAGTTGAGGAAGCTTGGTGCCTCTGTCTGTTTCCTGTAATTAAATATGCTGTGTGCTAGGCTTGCCTATGTTGAATTTTTTATTTTTTGTTTAAACTAACAAACTAGCTAGATAATCGATGTCAATCATTAGCTAGCTAGTTAGCTAGTATTTTGCAAACATTAGCTAGCTAATTAGGTAGCGTTCTGCTAACATTTGCTAATTTAATGTGGCTTTTACAGGAAAAGGAGAGAAAGCTGTCCAAGCTACAAAGCTTGCTCAACTGTTATTGGACCACAGAGCAAAAAGGGGTGGGACTTAGAGGGGATAAATTATTTATCAAAAATGTTTGTGAATAATTTGAATAAGTTGACTAATCTGTTTCCCTACACAGCAGTGCAACTACGACTGCATGTTTACCTGCGTTCTTTTTGCTAGTGTATGTTGTCATAACGTGAAACCCTTCCATTAACCCTTCTACCCTCACAGCGCTATGTTGAGTTGCCGGGGTAGCTTGCTGTGTTTTCTAATATGAAACCATGTATTGCCTGCATTCTTATCAGCCGCTATCCCGTGTTTCCCCGCGATGCCCTCGCCTGCCCTCAATCTCTGCCTCCATGCTTGTTCATCTGTACGGAGTGGCGTGTATTAACATATGATAACCTGTTGTGCTGCAGCGCCTCAGTAATATAACCCTCTGTGTGAAAATATAGAATACTTCATCATATCAGGACGTACAACCCTCTCCTTCTCCCTTTTCTCTTGCTCTTTTCTCTGCCCCTGTATCACACTCTCTCTGTCCATCTCTGCTGGATATAATCCCTGTTGCCTGTGTAGCGGTGATAGATCTCTCCTCTCAGCCGACCACTCAAGTTATCTCACCTCAGAGATGCTACTGTATCTGCTATCTCACAGTCAATGAGCCGTCCCTCCTCAATCAAACACATCCAGAGTGCCTCTAAATGCTTTCTCTCTGTCTTCTTTTTCTTTTCTTATCTGCTCTACAGTCTGCTTACAGAGGATCTCCGGTCAGTATTCATAACGTTATTGCTCTTGTTTGTTAAGGACAAAGAATAGATAGGGTCAGGATTATCTGCATCCAGTAGTGTTGATGATTATGTTCACACTGTGTATTGCTCTTTTTGTGTAAACATATGTAAAACTTACCAGATTGAGGGAAATTGTTTGCACTTAATCCATATGAGTGAGATTATATTGAAATGTAAGCAGACAAGCTGGAATTGCTCCTTTCATGAGATTTTAAAATTCTGGATATTGTGTTTTGACACAGATCAAGCTAGTGAACATCAACTCCACAGACATTGTTGATGGACGGCCGTCAATTGTGTTGGGGTTGATGTGGACCATCATCCTCTATTTCCAGGTAACATTGCCTTTAGTTATTTATAAAAGATTAGCAAACACAACATGCATAATTCAAGAATTAAAGGCATAGTTTAGATTAATTAAAATATTTAACTATTCAAAGTGGGGTTGTATGAGGTACTTATCCATAGTCAGTGTCTACTGTAGATGTAACTGTGTCTACTGAAACATGTTTTAGCCACCTAAAAAATCTAAAAAGAATTTATATCAGTTTAATGCACTCTATATCTAGAATATTTGAACCATTTTCCCTTGCTGTCAGATAGCCTTTTCGATCAGGAAACCGCTGTTATACAAGCCAAATATCGCTCTCTCACCAAACCAACCAGACTTCATTAGCTAAATCAGTGTTATCAGTGTGTCAATTTACCTGCAGAACTCGGGAGGCTGCTCATGCATCCCCACTACAACTAATCTGAACTATCCCTTAAGATTTTAAAATTTAAAAAATGGGATAAAACAAGGAGAAGAAACTTGGTGCTTACTAGGTTTCGTGGTGTAAATATCTTATTCATCAAATCACCACTAATAGCTCACTAATAGGACTTGACAGCTACATGGCTACATATTAACGGTACATCCTCAATCAAATATTAAATCCAACAAGTAGCCAAAATCAGTTTAGTGTTGTAAACTGGCAGTACTTATTAGGAAAACAGGAGACTTGAAATAAATATTTTTCCAGCTCACAGAAGGCCGAGCAATTTGAACTGTAAAGAAATTTAAGATGGGAAAATCAATCTTCCAAAGCATCCCCACTGAAAACGAACAGTCGCTACCTAAGGCTATTCAGACATGCACACATCAACTCAGACTTAATCACAACACTACAGTCTCTTAGCAACATCAGCACATGCAGATGCCTGCTATTCCTGCAAACATAAGGATATTAAATAAAATACGTACAACGGTGGAAAATGTACTTATTCACTTACTGACACATTGATGTATTTCATTTCACAGTGATGTTTATGGATTTTCTGAGTTGTGAGCAGCAGAGAAGAGAAACTGAGAAGTAGATTATGTGTGTGCGTGCCAATAAATCTTCAACAGCTGACCAGCCGGCTGAGCTGAAGTTTAATAATAAATGTTGTGATAGTTGCCAAAAGTTATACACATATTTAGCTTTGTGTGAAGATTTGTTTCTCCATAAATTGATGATACTGTCCAGGCTCTGGGTTGTTAAATGTCATCATTTGACAACTGAATTGCAAACCTGTCCAGAACAATATGGTAATTTCTGGGTGATGTGTAACATTAATGTTCAACATTATATGAATCAACAAGTGCACAGAAAACATAGTAAATATATGAAATGTAAATGCACCTGAAAGTAAAGTCAGTATATTGGAAAGTAAAGAGCGTAAAGAGTAAATTATCTCTCCAGCCTATTATTAAGTTGCCCTCAAGAAGTGGGAAATGGGTCTTTCTTAAGTGCTGTTTATGACTGAAGAACGTCTGCTGCATCAGTCGCAAGAGCCAGACACAAAAGACAGTTATTACAATTATTAGGCTTAGTGGTCTTCAGACAGGCATTATTATTAATGACCAAGGGTAATTCTTGAATAAGTATTAATGGCCTGATTTTCCTTTGCCTCATTTCTTGTTCTTTTCAGATTGAGGAGCTAACTAGTAGCCTACCAGCACTTCAGGGCTCTTCCAGCAGCAATTCTTCTTTAGACAGCTCCACCAGCAGCACTGAGACCACCAGCCCACCTGTCAAAAGAAAACTCCTCCCACCTCTGCAGGGCGGAGCCAGAAAGGCCCTACTAAGATGGGTGCAGCACACAGCCACCAAGTATGTCCTTTCCTCTGTAGTAGTCAATTAGTAGACCCCCTCTCAAGTCCCGTCCCCTTGTTCGGTCTGTGCTTCAATAACAGTTTGGATGGGAAAGATCTTGGGAGAATGATTAGTATAAACCAAACTATGCTTAACCCTAACAAATTGTTTTCTGTCCCTAAACCTATCCAGATTTTAACCAAAGTGTTGTCACATTTTTAACCATCATTAGATCTCTATCTATCCATCCATGCTAGCTAATTTGCTAGTAACTAGCTGCTAGTTTAGCTACATTGGTCATTGGCTAGCTAGTTACATCTGATAGTTAATATTAGCAATACAATAGCCAACTGGCAACCTTATCTACATCTGTTGGTAGCTAGCTAGTTAACATCAGGTAACTTAAGATGTGACTGTATATATGTTCTCCATATCTTTTAATCATCTTCAAAATTTGGGTTTCTTTTCAGCATAGACAAGCTTAATGCATAGCATATCTACTTTAAGTACAGGAAACAGGAAAGGAGAAAGTTGATCGAGATGCCGCCAATACCAAGCTTGCTCATCTGTTATTGGAGCACATAGCAAAAAGGGATGAGACTTAGGAAGGGTCAGTTTTCTGGCTTATCAAAATAAAAGAGGAGAAATAAGTTTTTCTTTTCATAAAGCAAATGTGCCTTTTTTCCATCTGTTTCGATGTTACAACTCTCTATTCCTTTTAGACGTCTGGGAATTGAGGTGAAGGACTTTGGCCCCAGTTGGCGGACAGGGTTAGCATTCTTTGCAGTTATCCATGCCCTTCGGCCCAATCTAGTTGACATGGAGCATGTATGGAGGAGGCCCAACCGAGAAAATCTGAAGGAAGCCTTCTTATTGGCTGAGACAGAGCTGGGAGTTCCACAACTTCTTGACCCAGAGGGTAAATGACATTTTTGACTTTGTCATTAAGTTTTGGACACTGAACTGGTAACAACCACATATCTACAATATCATTGGATCAGATTAATGCTACAGAAAGTGTGGCATTTATGTTACTCACTCATATAGATCTGCAACTAACAATTATATTCATTGTCAATTAATCTGTTGACCGTTTTCTCAATTAACAGTTGTTAGTTGTTAGTTGTTTGGGCCATAAAATGTTAGAAAATGGTGAAAAGTGTTGATCAGTGTTTCCCAAAGCCCAAGATGATGTCCTCAAATGTCCCGTTTTGTCCACAACCCAAAGAAAGTAAGTTTACTCTCACAGAGGACTAAAAAAAAAAAAAAAACGAAATTATTCCCATTTGAGCTCCACACACAGATAATTGTAATAGTAACATTTCACGAGACATTTGTGGGCATCTATCACAGCCTCAGATGTGCACCTCAGTGTCACTTCCAAACACCATCTGTGCCCCTTCACGCCTGCCCTTCACAATGAACCCTGACAAATCCAGCTTGACATCAGTATAATTAGGGTCCATTAGGCCATGAGATTTAGCATGGTGGAACCTCCAAACAAAACAAAAAACACACTGATCTGAAGTGCTGAAGGTTGTTTTCATTTAAGGTGCCAGTTTGTGAATACATGTCAGTCAAATGCCTTCTTATTAATTCCAGTTATTCTACTCAGTGAGAGAAACTGATCTAGATATGACTTCTGATTACATTCATTTGGTTCCCTCCTCAGATGTCGATGTAGACAAGCCAGATGAGAAATCCATTATGACATACGTAGCTCAGTTCTTGAAGCATCATCCTGACCGAAAGCAGAGCGACTCAGACGGACAGCATGAAGAAGAGGTAACCAGCTGTCAGATTTATCTGAGTGTGGACATGCCATTCATTGTCTTCTCCATCTCTGCATCCTGTGTGTTTTTGTCTTTCTCTTCAGATGTCTTCAGTCGTCAGCTGTGACATATAGATGGCATTTTGTCTTTGTTTGATTAGTGTTGAAGTGAAGTGTGCACAGCTGGAGCTCTCTAAATACTGTTTGATGCTTGTTTTAATCTATGTAAGTGTGAGGTGGGTGAAGCTTCCTTCATGGCCACGTACAGTAAAAGTCAGAACAATTACAAAAAACGGAATTTGCCTTATTTTAAAATGTACTTAATGCTTTTTAAAACCACCACCTAGCTGCTACAGGAGTTGCACCGATCCACCAATATCTGAATTACGACATCTGCCAATGGCAATACCAAACTGAAAACAGTGCTCTTTTTTCTTAATGTTTGTTAAATTATTATTATTATTATTATTATTATTATTATTATTATTATTATTATCATTATTATTATTATTATTAGTAGTAGTAGTAGTAGTAGTAGTCGTAGTAATAAGATTACATGAAGCTGAAACTGAACTTAAGTCTGGAAAGCTTGTGTAGTTTGTGTAATGTAACTTATGTAATGGCGTCCTTTAATCATTGTGGGGGCGCTGTAGGATTCTGGCTTGTGACATTCATATGTGCAGCTTATAGCGGCTGAGAGACGGCCTAATTTGTATAATTTCCCATGACGCATTGCTGATAGTTTAAGTTTGCTATTTTATGTTCCAAAATGCAATTGTTACTTTTAGTGTCTGTTATGTGTTTGTCCAGAACATGGTGGTTTTTATTGGTAATTGTCATTTTTCTGCTGGTTTATTGTTAGACCATAAGAGAGGTGACTGCTACATTTCATCATTCCAGTTTTATAGCAACAGATTTATTCTATTCCCTTGTATTACATGCAAATACAGAGCAGAAGTGGAAAGTGCACCTTAGCTTCAATTTGCACTGCTTAGCTCCAGTTTAACAAATAGAAAACATGTGGCCAGCACAGAAATTTAGACTGGGATGATTTAGATCAGAAAGTTGATCTATGATGCGAGTATGTGACACATAATAATGTCAAAATCGGGCCCTGACACTGATCTTAAATTGGATTGATCCCATTTCTACCTGCTACTTAACATAGGTTAAAACAAACAGTAATTTCACTCATCATGTGACTCAGGTCTGGCAGTGTCTTTCTTTCCTTATTGCACATCTCTCTCTGTGTATTTCTCCTTGTCTTTCTCTCTTTGGTGTTTGTGTGTGATGACTGCTTTCCTGTGGTTGTTGTGCTGGCCTCTGTCCTACAGCACGGTCTTGCTCCTCGCGATATAGAGGAAATGTTGGAGGTAGGTTATATAGTAACTTAAAGGTCCCAGGGGCAGGTTTTCCATCATTTTCCGCAGCTCAATGCAATTAGCACCCATGCACATTCATGGTTTCCATATAAATGCGATTAATGCTTATTTTTCCGGCTTTTCTATTGGATTACAGTATCACTGCCTACTGTACAGTATATGACTGAGATTAAACATTGTTTTTCCATGTCAAAATACAGCCTATATGCTAATATTGGCTCTTTATCTTACCTGATGGGATATTCCTGCCGCAGGGTTTTTGAGCCATGATAACAAAAGGAAGTCCAGTATAATAAGACGTGATATTACCATTTATTAACGTTACCACCTAGCGCTATGGCTCCTGGTTCCATTAGCATGACAATGAAAGCCTCTGGCATTGGCAGTGTGCATTGATACAGCGTATTTGATGGAAAGCTTGTGAATAGAGGTTGCCTGTTTTTAAGGTTAACGGTGTCAGGAGCAGGGATGTGCTGTAAAGCCATGTTAACTGCCTGCTTTTTGTGTTTGACTGTGATTTGTTGTCTTACAACACTGATTAGGGTTTTGATGGTTGTTTTGTTTCCCACCTGCTTGTTCTTTGTTGACACTTATTGCTCATACGTTAATGTTTGTTCTGAATATTCTCTTTCATTGTATGAATGTCAATTGTGTTTTCACATAAAAACAACAAAAGTGGGTTGCACTTTTCACTAAGACATCACAAGTTGTACTTTGTATCAAATTAGACAAAAATTAGGAACAACATAGTATTAGACCTTTATTAGGCTTTGTTAGAAGCTAATTAGGGACACATTATTACAGAACAGTATTGTGAACTAAAGTGTATTATTTCCCTCTGTTCGACTTTATTAGAGAGTAATTGGGGGCACATTACAACAGAGCTGTACTGTAAACTTAAGTGAAATCACGTATCTACTACTCCCCCAAATAAAAATCACTATATGAACCAGATCGACCAAGTAAATATTAAAGAAGAGGAACATTTTGTACTGTTATACTATATGCATAGGTCAAAGAAGTAGGCATCAGTCTTGGCTACTCTGTTGTGTGGAACCAGCCAATGAAGTTTTGTCTCAAGTGGTAGATATGTGATTTCACTTTAGTTTACAGCACAGTTCTGTTGTAATGTGTCCCTAATTACCATTTAATACTGTATAGTAAAGAACACATTATTTATAGCTTTTGCCTGATTTAATCCAAATACACTGCTTTTTACATGCTATTAGTGTACTGTAAAATGAAGTGCAAACCAAAAGTGTAGTTTTATAAAAACAAATAGCAACTAAACTGAAACTGGTTATAAAATAATTTGCAGAAGTTGTGGTGCGAATAATGTTACAGATAAAAGTCTGCTTCCAGTCAGAATTAGCTTAATCTGTTTTAACGTCTTAGGCTGTCGTGAAGAATAAAGTTTATATCCCTACGTGAGCCAACGTGACGTGATAAAACTGAATAGACTGAGAGTGAACAGCTCTCAAACTGAATAGACTATCCCACAAGCTTTTGAGCAGCATAATATTGTCGTCATGGTTACTTAAAATCCAATGAAATGTTCGTAGGGGGTCTTAGACAAAGTACCCTGTTTAAGCTGAGTGTTTTTGGCAGCTGTGGGTTTTTGACGTTTTGTCCTACAGGGAGACACAGAGGATTAGGGGAACACATGTTTAACAGTACATGCCCTCTCTTTCACCCTCCATCCTTTCATCAACCCCTCAAACATCTCTCCGGCTAATCATTTTTTCTCTCCATCTTTCTGTTTCTCCCCTTCCCTCACACTCCATCATCCTATCTTTCATTTGTTTTTCATTTCCCCTTTGCACTTCCCAATTTCCATGTCCATCTTTCCGCCCGTTGCTCACCCTGCCACCCCTCCGTCACCCTGGCCTCCTAGAGAGAGCAGCGAAAGAGCCTGAGGGAGCTCAAAATGTGGCTCGACCAGCTGGAGAGAGACGCAATACAGGCCCAGGAGACCGAGGGCAATCTCGCTCAACAGTACCAGGTTAGTGTGTGTGTGTGTGTCTGTGTGTGTGTGCAGTTTAAACTGGGCACACTGGGCACAGACGCTCCTATTATTAGCTTAATCAGTGGCATTACACTGTGGGGATCAGACGGCAGCCGTCATATTTTCAGTCAATCTGGCTTATTCCACCAAGCCTCGGGATACTTTCCATATTCAACAGCATGTGGGATATCCCCATTTTCTTTGCACATTATTCAGAAGACGAGTCTGAGGATCTGAAGCCAGGAAGAGGGGACAGCATTCAGAGGCAATTAGCCATAGATTTTATGAGGGTCTGATTAGATACCAATGGGAAGACGGTGCAACCCCTGAGAGAGCGCTTGTTCTGATGTCTATATACTGCGATTTGAATATTTTTAGACATACTTTCACAAGCGACAGAGAGCTGTGAATTCTGAACAGATTTCACGTCTTCTTTCTTTTCAGTCGTTCAAGAGTCTGCGTGTCCAGTTGGAGATGAGGAGGAAGCAGGTGGAGGGAGCTCTGCAATCCACTCAGAAGGATGGGATACTTACTGTGGATCAGGCTCTGGTCAAACAGGCCTGGGAAAGAGTCTCCAACAGGGTGAGAGAAGCAGGAGGTGCCAAATTCACACAATAACACAAACAAACTATCAGATCGAGGCAGTGGTAGACCAGAAACTCTAAAATTACTGATTTTGTCAAAGGAGTTTGGTCTGACAGCAAGGTAAAGTGGTGAAAATATTCTAAATATACCGTACGCTTAACTTTTACTTAGTGTAGACTTAACACTTGACTCCTCAACTTCTTCATTTCAGCTGCTGGACTGGCATCTGCAGCTGGACAGGTCTCTGCCGGCTCCTCTGGATATGGTGGGGGCGTGGCTGCATGAGGCTGAAGGGGCCCTGCGACAAGAAATTATTGTCCAGCAGGCACATGACGTGACAGCTAGCACCGTCCACAGAGCTCTGGAGCAGCACAAGGTTAGCATGGAGACATCAACAGAAGATGTACAGTACAGAAAAACAAAAAACAAATTAATAGATCATTTTAAAACTTTGCTCAGTTCATATTTTAGTGAAAAACAGTATTGATGGCAATATATTGCAAGCACAGATTCTTTTAATTGTTATAACATTTTCTGATCAGGAACCAATGTTTTGCTCGTGTGTTCATGTCCTGTATGTATTCACACTGTCCAGGATGTGTTGAAGAGCCTGGAAAGTCACCAGCAGGTCTTTCAGAGGATCCATAAAGACAGAAGTGTTGATGGAGTCCCTGTTCCCCCAGACCAGCTCCAAGACATGGCTGAGAGGTAGTCAAGACAATTATATTAACCACCTCACTTGATCAATATGTTTCACATTTTGCTTTTCAGAGGAGAAGCAGAATGTAGGGGGTCAAGTTGTAGGTCTGATACCCTTTTTTGTAAACTTTGTCTTTTTTTAGGATGAACTTTGTTTCTACATCTTCTAGCATCCATTTGGCTAGAATGGAATTCTTGGAGAACAAACACCACATGCAGGCCTTCCTCACTCTAGCCGAGTCCAAGCTCAAGTCCTGGATCATAAAATACGGCCGGCAAGAGACCGTGGAACTGATGCTCCACAACTATATTGTAAGCCCAGGGTTTCACCCAAGTTTTCACTCTGTGCTGCACATGATGGGCTGAAATGTTAATTAATCTTTAGGGTTTGAAAGTTACAAAAGAAGTATGGAAAGTTTTCTTTGCTCTATTGTTTTGTTTTGGACATTATTAGATAAAAGTCATAAGGTTAAAGAAGTATTTATTGCTGCAAAGTATATGACTACTCATTTTATTGCTGTATATCCATTATGATGTTACTGTCATCACATGTCGTATCATTTTCCTGTTTTAATCTGTCTTAATCAGTCATTTGTGGAGAAGCAACATTTCTTTGAAAACTATGAGGCGTTGTTCCAGTCCCTGAAGCAGTCCGCTGAGGCCTACATCAGTACTGACAGCTCAGGTGAGAAGTCAAAATGTATACAATAAATCTCTGATGTGATATGTAATTTACATAATAAACGTTCATAAATGTTAAATTCTTTAACATTAAACTCCACCCACTGCATAATTTTGAAAAATGGCAAAAAGTGGCAAGGGACTGAGGAGGGGTGTGGTTTGGGGGCACACAGGACAACTACTGTGGGTTGTACATAGTAGATAATGAGACACCGGAGCTACCTGGCTGTAGCAGTAACAGCTAGCAGTCAACAACCAACAAAATGCAGTGCAGTGGTGCTTTTACAACCATCAGAACTGAATAAATGCTTACTAGAGTTTAGCAAAAGATTGTGTAAACTCCTGTGAATCATGTGTCTCGAATGAGCGCTGTTTCACAGACTCCCACTTAAGAGTGGGGCTGGGGGAGGTGGGATGCCCAACTCTGATACAAGGGTGTCAACCCCTTCTTTTGTCTGATAGAAATTTCATGAGGTAGAGCATTCCCAAACGGACGACTCTATCCCAGGCCTCACAAGGCATTTTGAGACATTTTCAACCCATTTTTATAAATTTATTAAGAAATTCCAATATTAACATCAGCATTGGGGTGTTTCATCACAGTAATACACTACAGTACACTAATGTAATTTAGTAATTTCATCTTAAAGTGTGCAGTACCTTTTTAATATACAGAATTAACTTTTTTTGGATCAGGTGCAGGCTGTAAGTTTTTATATCTACATGTTTCTGATTAACAGTTTGGACCTACTGATAACTGCTGAATGATGATGTTTAGAAGTGGTTGATGTTGATAAAATCCCCTGTGTCTGTATATCATGACATTGCTATATTGTGAGGTTCAATGTTTACCTTGAGTGCTGCAGAAAGGAACAACCAAACACTCTTCTATGTGTAAAAGAACCAGACAGGAATGTCTGTTTTTGCCTATTTCAGCAAAGTAAATATTTGACTAATTAATTTGCATTTTACTGCCAAAATTCAATATTGCTGTTAAGCAGTCCAGCTCATTGATTTGCAATCATTGCCCCCTATAGTCAAACACATCCAGAGATATTACTTGTGGGGTTCTCAAAGGCACAGTGTTGGGCTTATTGTTGTTCATTTAGTTAATTAATAATATATGTGGGATAAATTAAAAAATATTAAAATTTTATTCATAAAGGACTAATTTCTATTTGCAGACTGAAATAAATTCTGAAATTCTAAAAATAGGATGGATATCTTGGTATGGTAAAATCACTCACTGTTCATAAATTTATATCTTGTCATATGGTCCTAATTGCAATCTTTTCCTTGGAATGTTGCTTTTATTTGAAATTGAGTGGCACCAAACGTCTCAGCGTTGCACGCATATCTCAACTTTATTCTCCCCTGTCAACAACTCAATATCCAATCAGGTTTTCTCTTCCATCAGCACAGTGTGCCCCTGTCTGCTTTTACAGCTCGATAGATGGGGAGAGTCTGCAGGCTACAGCTAAATGAGGTTCCTCCACTCCCAGCTCTCAGTGGGGAATACGACCCCATTTGCTAGTTAGGGGCTGCTCCACTTCTGCAGGTCTCTGGGCGCAAACTGAGCTAGCTTGTTGGTTTCATTAAGTTTCAGGGTTGTGCTGCTCTAGGGTATGCAGAGCACAGAAGTGAGGTGTGGCGAGAAATCAGGACATTTGAGGCTTGATTGGTCGACCCCACAAATGAAGTGCCCCCACCACCACCATAGCCGCATGAGCCTTGCTGGTAGTTAGCACCTTCTGCACTGATTGGCTGGATGAGAGCTCATTTGGATGTTTTTAAAGCTTCACTTTAACATTATTACAGACTCAAGACAGAGAGGAGGCTAAGGGGATTGACATGCATGCTACTATCTGATTAATGTGTACCTGAACCTGCATATTTGTATTCAGTGGAGACATTTATCAGCCCCACACTGGCTGACAATAGTTTGTGGCACAGGACTTGTGAGACCAGAGCGATGTTACCCATGAAATGGAACACAAGCAAATATACTACATCTCCCTGTAGTGTGAGTTTTTGAGGTCAGAGATTTGTCTGCACAGGCATCAAGCTCCATCAGCCTGTATGTGCTCTTTGTCTGCTGTTTCAATGAATATGTGAACCATATATCATGTGCCTTAAAGCAAGCATTATTATGTAACTTTTGCTGTGATCACAAGTGACAGTTATGTATGTTGTGTATAGTATATGTTAGGGTTGCCTAATGTCTACCAAATTGGCATATGACAATGTCCACAGTGAAACAGCAAGGTGGAAGATGATTTCATTGCTAGGTCTAAAAGGGTCTTTGTCTCTTTGTCTAGTTGTGTTTAAGTGACCTAAGCATGTGCAAAAAAAATGGCATGAAATGTCTTTGGCAATCTGTGCTTGAATTGTGTATGTAAGATTGCAAAACAAAAACAATGCACCAACCAGTAGCAGTCCTTTTATAAAATAAAATAAAAATAATCATCATATCACGGTAGATTCAATATATTTTACACAGCTAATATGAGGTAGTATTCCTAGCAAAAGCACAAGGTTAAATGCAGAATTGCAGGCCTGTCAGGTGCTCTCAAGGGTAGGGCAATCTTGTAACAGGAGAGACTTGGAAAATTAGTCCAAAGTATACTGAACCACACAGACTAAAGCAACAAACTTTATTCACTCTATAAATGCATCTTCTTTTTAGCAGCAGCCACAGAAGTAGTAATAATGTGATAATGTTTTGAGGTAGTAGCACTCTCATTGTTGCTCTCATTGCTGATGATGATGTTGTTAAAGCTGATGTGTCTCTCCACTAGTGGATGAAGGTGAGATGGGAGTGCGCAGGTTCATGCGGGAGGTGGTGACCCAGTGGAGGAGTCTGTCCATGGAAGTGCGCAGTGTGAGGAGCATGCTTGAAGAGGTGCTGTCTAACTGGGAGAGGTACAGCTCCACTGTGGCCTCCTTACAGGCCTGGCTGGAGGATGCAGAGGAGGCCCTGAGCCAGCCGGAAAACATAAAACGGGTATGAGATGGACTCTTAATATCGTAGAAAACCCCACCATACACTTGAAGTTTTTTTTTTTGTATGTGTGTGTGGACAGATTAAGCATCCCCTCATATATGCATTTATTTGATGGACTCAGAGTAGTACTATAGCAATCACATCTACGTCAGCCCAATTTCAAGCATTTGGTCTTCTAAGTGGAATCCTATTAGCAGTCTCCACTCAAGTATCAAATGATCTCCTTGACTTACAACAAGCCACTAAGGATATTCCAGTTGTTGCATTGCCATGGTTACCTCAGATTCACATCCCCACCAAGGATTAGACAGCTAATTACCCCAGTTTTTTATTGTCCTCTCTTTGTTTCTTTCTTTGAATACCTTTCTTTGTTTCTTGTTAGAGTAGCTGTCTTTGTTTCTGACACTCGTTCTTTGTGTTGTTCTTTGTTTCTCTTAATTTCTTTGTGTCTCTGTTTAATGAGTCTGTCTCTCTTCCAGGAGTTTTTCAGGAATCTCAGCCACTGGATGGATCAGCACGCAGCCATGAACGACGCAGGGAATTTTCTCATTGAAACGTGCGATGAGACCGTGTCACTCGATCTCAAGCAGCAGCTGCTTCTTTTGAATGGACGCTGGAGAGACCTCTTCCTCAGAGTCAAACAAGTAATACACAAAAAATACAACTAAATATACTGTGTGTCAGAGAAAATCCAGAATAGGATTAAATTGTGTTTCCTGGTGAATTTAGTGTTTTTTGCTGATTTAGTCATAAAATTGTAATGACAAAATGAGTCTTAAAGGGATAGTTTGGATTATTTGAAGTGTGATTGTATGAAGTACTTCTTAATTGTCAATTTATTAGCTAAATTAGATGGCGGTCAGCAGGTGGACCTTTTTAGGTTGGTTAAAATACCATATTGTTGCTGACCCTGTCCATGAGAGTACATTGCATAGTTTCCTTGCTAGTACTCCTCTCTGCTTTTCCTAACTGGGGGCGTGCTGGCTGGCATCTGACTATGCATGAGTACCTCATACAAACCCCATCAAAAAAAATCTAACTGTCACTTTCAGAAAGTTTTCTCTTTTTCATTTCAAATGTGTGGTACTATTTAACCCAGGCTTGAAGAAGTTACTGCACATCTCTCAATAAAATCAACCCTCAAGTTTGTTTTATCTTTCGTTTGCTGCAGTATGCCCGTGCAGATGAGCTGGAGAAGTGGAGAAAAGATCATCTAAAGGCTGTGTCGGCCCTGAAAGAGCTGCTGGACACAGCAGAGGCCAAGCTCAGTGCTCCTGTCCAGGTGTCTTTCCTCAACGTCAGAGCCTTTCTGCAGGATGTGGAGGTGAGAAAAGCTCCAGATTAAAATTACCCTGATGGCAGCTCTGTGGGCATGTCTCAGATCAGCAGGTAGTGAAACACAAACAGGATTTAAGGTGCCGCTTAGATCACTGATTCATTTACATTTGGACTGTAATGAGACAGGGGCCTGCGGCTCATTCTCAATATGCACAACAGCACATTTTGACATTTAGAGTGATTTTGGCATTGGGATGCACTAGAAAATGGACAACTCCCCAGTCAGAAACATACTCCACAAAATAATTTCATTATAATCAGGGTTCGTACGGGTGCTGGAAATCCTTGAAATACTTGAATAATAATGAAGTATTTTCAATGTTTGAAAAGTGCTTGGATTTTTAATAAAGTCCTTGAAACTGCTTGAAATTATAATTGCCTTGCTTATATAATGAATTGCTGCATGACTGAATAGTTCACTTTTTAGATAAAGAAATAAAACAAACCAGAGATCCAGCCAGGTACTGTAGTACTGTATTTATACAGGCGACACGCGAAACATGAAATGTATATATAAACGTATGTATATAAATATGTAATTTACCACAGCTGTAACGTGCTGGAAAAGCTTGAAGATGCACCTTGAAAATTTTCGAAAAGTGCTTGAATTTGACTTTGGAAAAAGAGTAGGAAGCCTGTATATTTCCCAGTTGCTTTATTCCTCAATGAATTTACATCTTAAACCTTTGATAGAGTTTCTTAGAGCTTTATGTCCCTGCTGTTTTGAAATCAGAGCTGCAGACAACCATGTTACTTACACTGTAGTTTCTTCCATTGCCAAAAGCAGTTTTGATGAAAGTGCATTCAATTTAAGAATGTCTGAGATGACCCTTTGCCTCCACATCTCATCCCAGAATACCAAGCAAAAGGTTGTTGCCATGGAGACACAATACAAGTTGGCTGCCCGCAGTGCTCAGCTCCTTGCCAAGGATGCGCCACAGGACGAGGCTGCCAGGGTCATGGCAACTATGGCAACAGCCAAAAGTCAGCTGAGTAAAGTAGGTATCATTTAAGAGTGAAACATGAGTAGCGTGAAATCTATCTCAAGTCTTTCTGTGAGAGCAACACCTTTCCTCTTTGGTGAGACTTTGTTCATATTCTCATCTCACATCACAGTCACTTTCCATGTCATCGTTTAATGGCCTGTGTTATTTGTCTTCAGGTGAGAGAGCGGTGTCCCTCCCTTGTGAGGGAGTGTCATGTCCTTCTTCCGCTGTTGGAAGAGATGGAGAAACACATCACTACCTTTTACCAAGCCCTGGAGCGGGCCAGTCGCATCACTGCTGCTGCCAGAGAGCCAGACTCCCAGACCCAGACCCAGCAAAAACAAAAGTGGCAGGTTAGATGTGATGACAGTAAATGGACTGAACTTAAATGTTTACCAGGTAGAAGCCAGGTTTAGAGCTGATTTTCGCAGTTTGGTCATCATTCTGCAGATATATTGACATACGTACATTGACTTACTCATGTGATTTGTATCCTAATCAAAAGGAATTGTGGCAAAATCTATAAAAATAAGGCTTAGTGTATAAAAAATTAAATATAACCATATCTGGTCTCTTTTGTTTTTTATTTATCTCTTGAATTAACGTTACCAGAATAGCAGAATAGAGGGAATAGCTGATATAAAATAAAAGTGTTAAAATTTTTGAACATGCCTCCATTTTTGTTCCCACAATTGTACTCAGGATTTGTTAAACCAGCAGCAAAGCTGTAAACGCTGTCTGTCAGTGATCGAGAGGAATCACCACACCCTGCAGAGGGCGCTCTCCACCAGTAAGGTGCTCCGAAACTTCGACTTGTCTTTGCTGCAAAAGAGAGTGGCTGAAATCCAGAGCTCAGCGCAGGTTAGCATTAAACATACATGTTTACACGTACACATAGCAGGATGCCACCCAGGCTCTACATTACCCACAACACTGATTATATTAATGAGATTACAAGAGCATCAAAACACCCAGGAGGCAACAGTGTAGATTAGACGTACTCATGTGTTTCAGTATTCATTTGTTTGCTGTAAGATAAATAATGTAATTACACTGTATTACCGAAGAGACCAATTACAATCACCACTTCCTACTGTCCGTCCTCTCAGGCTTTGCTGAAGGAGGTTGGGGAATGGAGGAGGCAGGAAGAGGCCAACAACTGCCTGAGGAGGAGGTTTGAGGAGTCGAGACAAGAGCTGGAGAGAGTGCTGAAGAAAGCTCAGAGCTGCTTGAGAGAGACTGGAGACGCTGAGGAATTACTGAAGAGACACACTGTAAGATCAAACTTGTAACCTTCTGTACGAGAACATGAAGGGTACAGCTAATCTGTTCAAAAGAATACTGGTCTCTCAGTGTGTACTGTAGTTTTACAAGCCTGCCAAATCTTCTCTTGACCACAAAGATAAAGAGTTAAGGCGTACAAAACAACAGAAAACCAGAACTCAAAATACACCTATCAGTCATTTATATGGGAAAAGTACTGGTAGGGTTTTAGGTATAACATAATTAGAGAGGACTGGCATCGAGGGACATCAAATACTGCACATGAGGCACCAGAATTAATGAGAGTGAGACAGCAGATTCAAAAGAAAAGGGAATTTTATTTAGTTCCCTTTAACTTTGTCAAGTTGTGAGTCTGTAATGATCACTAAAACAAAAAAAAAGGAAGACAAAGATCAGTTCTATGTATTTACTCAACTTAATTATTGATAATTATCAAACGAACAGAGGATCTGTTATCAATAAAATTCCTGTGACCTGGGAGTAACCAGACAGGCTCCAAATCAATTTGAAAACTAAAAGGGAGCCAGTGTAAGGAGGCGACCACAGGGGTGATGTGATTACTCCTCTTTGTATGGGTAAAGAGTTGAGCAGCAGTATTTTGTACCAACTGGAGATGGCGGAGGGAGCCCTGGCTGATACCTGAATAAAGTGCATTATGGTTATCTAGCCAAGAATAGATAAAAGCATGTACAACTTTTTGTACATTAAAAAATAATTTAAAAAGATACAATTATCTTGAGCTGGAAGAAACAAATGTTTTTGACTTGATTATAAAAACACAGCATAGCATCACATTCTACGCCTAGATCGCTGCTTCCTGCTTAATATTATTTGACAGACCGCCATGATTAGCACCAGAAGAGGTGATAAAATTTGGGAGACCAAGCATAGAAGCACAGAGAATGGATTTATGGTTGTTCACCTCAGTGTCAAACCCTTTACTGCTGATTTCATTTTTTTTTTTTCTACACAGGATTTTTTTGGCCAACTGGATCAGCGAGTGCTGAGCGTGTTCTTGAAGGCGTGTGATGAGCTGACTGACATCCTCCCACAGGAGGAGCAACAGGGGCTGCAAGAAACTGTCCGCAGGCTGCACAAACAGTGGAAGGTCAGGGGTCAACATGCTTTAACACTCTCACTAATTACTGTACATCTCTGGAGGCGCATAGCCGATACTTCATTAACTTAACCAGGAAGACCTTTGGCTTTGATAGAGTTCCCTCCAGTATGATTCCAATTAACCTGTACTAGTTCAATTTAACTGTAACCTTCTCAGTGTACTCACCGTCTCTCTAGACGATATTTGGTCTCTGACAGTTTTGGGGATGGAACAACATGAGATCGAAAGTCATTTATACTATGCTCTGGGTGAATACTTTATTTTGATTGGCTGCAGGGTGTCCTTGAATTCCTGATAATGAACACCTACTAAATAATTCCAGTGAACTATCTGTTCACCGGTCCGAAAATAATGCGCTGGAATGAGTAACCATAGCAACAGGGACACAATCAAAGCTTGTTTACAGTTTATTGCGTTACATTAACAAGGTAACATCTAATTACATCAATGAGTGACTTTAACATTTTTTAAATATTTTTTTAATGAGAAGAAAGAGGTAGAGTAAGTTTTGTATCTTATTAATTATTAATAATTAATCAATAGTTTAAGGAAAATGCATGTCTAATTGGATAAGAAACTTATAGGATGGTAATGATTGTTCTAGATACTAGTCAAACCTGCGTGTGTTACCAGGGAAAAAACGTTATGAATTGTGAAAATCTTTGCAAAACACATGAAAATATGAATGTTATGATATGAGTGTTATTTTTTTCCTTTGGCAAGTGACAGTGATATAAGCAGGATAATGCTCTTTGAGTTGTCTAGTATGTAAAGGATAATGTACTGTGAGCAAGTCATTATTGTGAAATACACTCCGATAATGTGATGCAGGACCCTGATGCAAAGAGGAGGGGTCTTGAATTATCCTGAAGGGGTTTATTTCACAATAATCACCACCCATTGTACATTATCATGCTTATTACGTGGTTACTTAACAAAAAAAAAAATAATTTGACAGAGAATATTAAGAATATTAATTTTAAAATGATTTAATGGATTTAAAAATTATTTTATTGCTCCTCCAGGGTCTATGAGCAGAGCTTTGCCCATAGCAATGGTCTGTTATTCATAGCAACAGTCTGATATACAGAAATAACAGACTGTAGAATGCTGTAATTGACCAATCAGAATCTAGTATTTAGCAAAGCCATGCAGTAACAGGAATTAATGGACAACACGAAGGCAAGACCTGTCCCATGCTCACATTTGGCATTATACCTTACATGTGTTATACAACATATCTTATCTACCATGTCTCCTGTGGTCGGTGTCTTCTTTGTCTTTTCCACAGGAAATCCAGAGCGAAGTACCATCTCACCTGCTCCGTCTAAAGGTCGAGGCGGAGAGAAGTCGTATGGCTGTGATCATACAAGACTGCAGAGCAGAGTTGGACAGAGAAATGCAGGCCCTCTCTGGCACCTGCACCAGCGAGCGTGTGATCAAAGAGCACAGAGTGAGCCTCGGATTAAACCAAGAATGAGAGTACAAGAAAGATGAAATCACTTAGCGTCATCTTCATCAGTTCAACTTTTCCTCCTCTCTTATCTCCAGACTTTCTTCAGGGAACGCAAACCTCTGACTTTGTGCGAGAAGAGGATTAGAAACATGGAGGATCTGTGTCACAAGTTGCCAGACAACGACTCTGCTTATCGAACGCTCGACTCCACCAGAAGGATTGTGGAAGAGGTTACAGAGCAAATCAAGAGCACCCACCTCAAGCTGGAGCAGCACCCTGATAAATGGAAAGAGTGGAACGAGAGGTAAAGACTCCTCACTGTATCTCCAACATCTTAAAGTCTGACCTTTCCATCACTCTAAGGGTGTTCACAGTAATTGTTCCTTTTTCTAGGTTCTGTGAGCTCTCTGATTGGCTCTCGTCTCAGAGGAGGCAGGCGAGGCTTTTGAGAGAGACAACGCGAAATTCAAGCCATCGGGAGCCAGTTGATGCTGCTGTTCAGGTGAGATACCACATTATTTTTGTTGCTGTAGGCTTAAAGGCATAGTTGGAATTATTTGAAGTGGGGTTGTACGAGGCACTTAGCAATAGTCAGTGTGTTACCTACGGTTGATGGAGGTAGAAGCACCCACGGTTTGGGTAAGCAGAGGGCAGTA
>JAJHUR010137505.1:0-66126 GCA_027495735.1 Lutjanus campechanus | reverse complement strand
TTTAGTTTATTATAAAAATGTGCAGAGAGGACTTTGTGTGTGTTTTTGTGTGTGTGTGTGTGTGCGCGCGCATGTGTATGCTCCCCTGCGGACTTCCTCATCTGTATGTGACAGCATGACAAATTTACATTACAGAGCTCACCTGTTGACGTGCAGGGGGGCGAAAAAGATAACTATCGATATTGCCATGGTAACTGTCGCCCTGCTGTTCCCGGCGACCCACAATGCAGAGAGGGTGTGTGTGTGTGTGTGTGTGTGTGTGTGTGATGGGGGGGTGGGGGGGTGGAGGGGGGCACGACTGCTCTGCTGTTTCTTGTGGGGGTTGATGTTCTTTTCCAGAGGTATAGCAGGCGACACAACGGGTAGGTGACAGGGATTACAGCCTCAGCCAGTGGTAAATAATACGGCCATGCTGCTAGCCTCTGTGCAGAAAAGCCTCTATATTTCTGAGTGGTTGCCTAGGCAACTAGGAGCAGAGAGTGGCCCTAATTTTGTGTTGGACTCCCTGAGACAGATGAGCTGTTCAGCGTGTTGAGGAGGGCTGGTCATGTATGTTTGTGTTAGGAAAGGAAATATATTGTAAGAAGAGGAGACTCCTCTGCTGTCTGTGGTAGATTAACTCATTCTGCTGTTAAAAATATATAATATGTATGATATTTTATCTCAAATTAACTCTCCTTTTGTTTGCAGAGGAGGTCAGAGGTCAGGGGGCTGGCTTCAGCAGGATGGAAGTTTGCCAATTACACTGATAGTCAGTTCCTCCACTCCCTGCAAGCTGCTGCCTCTGCTCATTTTTATCATTTTTATTGACTGAGGCTTCATTCTCAGTTTAATTAATTTGTAGCTTTCATACCAAATGCTTTTGGATTTTCAATGAAATCCTGTTTACATGTGAATGAATTAGAAATTAATTAACCTCAATTCTCCAACATACAAATTCATAAATCTGAAACTATGAATGGGCTTCCAATGTTGATGCAAACTCAAAACAAATACACTGTTAGAGACAAAATTCTCAGTCAATGCGTTCTGGAGTCTTGTGTCTAGACTCCTGGTATCAGCTAAATGCCAACAGTGTGGATTAAAGCTGAAGATACTCTGAGGCCTAAATTGTAACAAACACCTGTCATGTCGCAGAGCATCATGTCACCCAGATGTGTCATACAGACACAAAAAAAATACAAATATGGTAGCTGGGATGTGCCAAATGTGACTAAATTGCTTCTTTTCTGGTGCATACAGCTAACAACCCACGATGTATGTCAAGATGCTGTCAAAGTGTGTTTTTACATAGAGAACAACACACAACAGTGTTTTGATGCATGTCGTATGCCGCCAGTGTTCTGCTCTTAGAGTAGCAATACAGAACAGGTTATTTTTTTCATTTGTCTCACTAATGAGCTACAGCGTTTACAAATAAGTAATGATTATGTTTACATTCACAGTAAAAATTGCAGAAAGTCACAGAGAGGTTTCACTGGCATGCAAAGTTGTGTGTTTGCACAGAAACCTGGAAAGGCTCTTATCATGGGAAAGGAGAATCTTTGTTTTTTGATTGTTTTATTTAAACATAAATTTAATGCATTAACATGAGCACTTGAGTTCATCATGTAAATGTGCCAGATTTGAGCCACACAGGCTAATTTTCCTCTGCAGTCCCTGTCAGGTTGATGGCAAATAGAAGATGTTAAAAGAAGACACACAAAAACACTTTAAGAATAATAATAAAACATTGACATAACCATATGCTAGCAGGAGATACTATGACACCTAAAATAAAAACGCAATGAGTAATACCTAGCACTACCACTCTACATTCTGAATTGAAAGTCTAAATGTGTGTTCACACAGGCAGGATAGAGCAATTTTTTCTCTCTTGCACACAAATGTTTTTGCCTATTTCCACCACCATGGTGAATTTGTGTGCACATGGGTCTTTGCACTGATAAATCGTTTTGTTGCTCTTGTCTTTTGTTACTGGTGATCAGATAATGAAGTCAAATCCAGTAGAGAGATAAATGTTGCAGAGTCCAGGCAGCCAGAAACCAAGCCAGGTCCATCCTCACCTTCTGCTATAGAAATGACAGAGGGGCTGAAGACAATCAGAAATGGGATACTGGTGTATAAACACTGACTTAATTTAATATCTCTAGATTTAAACTGGTATCCCATCAAAGTATGTAATAGACCTGTCTTTCCAATGTGACATCGTCAAGTGTTGCCTCACTCGTTTATTTCCTGAAAATAGATTTGTCTATTTTAAACGCGGGCGCTGCTCAGAGTCAAAAGTTACCCCAAAGACAAAGAAGAGTCAAAAGTTTCTGACAACAGCAAACACGGCAATGCTGGAGGAGGCTATATAATGAACGTCTTGTGGATGAAGCAAAAGCAGAGAAGCGCAGAATTCTTTTTACTAACTAATTAACAATAACATAAATAAACATAATTTCCAGTACTTTTTAAGACATCTTTGTTGTGTCCCATGGTCGTATCTGGTGTGAACTACTGGCTACTCTGTTGTTTCACTCACCGAATGCACCCTGCGTGTATAAGTCTGCCATTGGTCACTTGGTTCATGTGGCATCACAGTGTCCGCTATCTATGTTTTCAAAGTCCCCAGGAAACAAAGAACAACCTCCGAGCTGCAACCTACATGCTTATAAAAGCAAAGTAGCGTCTGGGATGCTAATAGTAAAAACATTAACAAGCTTACAGCTGTTACCTTTTCTTTTGCAGTGATATAGTCTTTTTAATGCCAGAGCTCACCTCCTGACGTGCAAGTACTCTACCAAAACAAGTTTCCCCCTTGATACTAATTTGCAGCAGCACCGTCACTGCATCTTAGGCTCGATGCCGCCCAAGATGTTTGTGATTGGTTTAAAGAAATGCAAACGAGACCTTTCTCCAGCAGCGAGTGCTGTGGAGTGAGGTCTGGCAGTGGGTGTTTGACCCGTACAGCCACCTCTCTCTCTCAGTCTTTATACTACATTTGCCCTTTGCTACCATCATTATCGCCCCCTGCTGGTACTGCACCTTCATACGTGCGTCTAGTTTTCAAACCTAAAACTTGACAATGACAGGTTATACTCTAGTGAATCGGCAGTTTAGTATGAGACTGGGCTGCTTTGTAGGGCGGCTGTGGCTTAGGAAGTAGAGCGGGTCGCCCATTAATTGGAAGATCGGTGACTCGATCCCAGCTCCTCCAGTCTGCATGTCAAAAGTGTTCCTGGGCAAGAAACTGAACCCCAAATTGCCCCCGATGGCTGTTCCATCGATGTGTGAATGTGTCTGTGATATTGTGAGCGAATGGGTGAGTCTGACTGTTATTTGTAAAAAGCGCTTTGAGTAGTCGATGGGCGAGAAAAGTGCTGTCTAAATGTAAGTCCATTTAGCGTATTGTCTGCTTCCCTTCAAAAGAAAGAGAATAACCTTGATCACATTTTTGTCCAAAAAAGTAAAAAGGTAAACTGAAAAATGCCAGCCTAATTTAATTTTCAGAAGAGTCAATATGTTGCCTAGGAGACAGTAATGCACTGCCCAGTGTCTCATCTCGCACACTCAATAATTCATTTGCTTTATACTCATTAACAAACGACCTTGGAAACTCAAAGTGGTGGAAGTGACTCAGTGTCCCGGCTCATCGTTTGACTTTCCAAACTGGTGTACTTTCAGCTCAGAGAAAGGAGAAAAACTCCTTCATCCCAGTTTTGTTGGTCGACTCGAACAAACAGCCGAGTTCTGCTGATGACAGTGTGACAACAACAACAGCAAACAAGCAGCTCTGTAACATTAATAACATCTTTCACTTTCTTGCTGTCTTCCCTTGGTCCTCACAGGCTCAATATCTTTCTGTCCCTCTTTGAGCATCTTTCTCTCTGTCATGGTGGACAATAAATCAATAGTGTATCATTGAAGGAGACATCTGTGGGAAAGTGAGGAAATAGGAGACCTCAGGGTCGAGAAGGAGAGAGGCCGGTCTGTTGGATCGTCAAATGAAGTCTGTCCCTCTCACTTTCTCCCACTAGGTTACTGTGTGTGTGTGTGTGTGTGTGTGTGTGTGTGCGTGTGTGTGTGTGTGTGTGTGTGTGTGTGTGTGTGTGTGTGTGTGTGTGTGTGTGTGTGTGTGTCACATTGAGCCATAAACTGCCTCAATAAGAGATGAGATAAAAATTTTACTGCTGTGTGTGTGCATGTGTTTGTCACTGTGTGTTTGAGTCTTCGTGTTATGATGTGAGCCAAAACTGTCAAACTGAGAGATGACTTAAAAAATTTTACTGCCTTGTGTGTGTGTGTGTGTGTGTGTGTGTTTGGGAAAGAGAAAGACAAAAACCTTACTAACACAAAACTATTTAATCACCAGCATGTTATTTTAAATATGGCCAGTATGTTGTCCCAACATTTTTTTTACCACTGTTTGGAGATGATGTGTCACCATCACTTCATACCATCAGGCATGTCATATGCAACAGCCCAAGGGTCGGCAGCAATAGCACAACAATGTACTGTTTTAAGTGTAATGCTGCAGTAATGTTTCTGCAGCGTGCCTTTTTTTAGTGTAATGTTGCAGTAACGTCGCTGCAACATAACATTTTCAGTTCAGCGTTGCACTAACATTGCTGCAATTTAACGTTTTCAGCATAACGGTGCAGTGATGATGTTTGAACGTTGGTGCAAATGCAGTAAAATCGCTATAACGTGACGTTTTAAGTGTAACGTTGCAGGAACTACACTGCAACTAAACTTTTAAAATGTAATGTCGCTGTAATATCATCGCAATGTAATAGTTTAAGTGTAATGATGCAGTAACGTTGCTGCAGCATAATGTTTTCAGTGTAATGTTGCAGGAACGTTGCTGAAACAACGTTTTCGGCATAATGTCGGATTTACGATGCTGCAACATAACATTTTCAATGTAATGATGCAGCAGCATCACTGCAATGTAATATTTTAAGCGTAATGTTGCGGGAACGTTGCTGCAATGTGGCGTTTTAAGTGTAATGATGCAGGAATGTTGCTACGTCATAAATGAACAAACAAACGTTACGTACTGTGTTTGGGGGAAATGTGATGATTAAATGAAAGAATCATACTTTCATACAAGCATGCATGCACACGTCTCTGTGTCTGTCCATCTAATGTCTCAGTCTCTGTTATTTTGTCTCTTTGATGGAAGGTGTGCTTCATTCATAATGTATCATGGAGGCGAGTGCATATAAAACATTACCAGACCCCATCAAATTCCAGACAGTAAACTGTCTGGCATCGGTCCCACTAGCACCGCCCAAGGCAGCCTGACACACACTCGCATACACACACGCACACACATGCATGTGAACACACTCACATGGGAGCAAACCAAAGTACTTGTATTCAAATATTGATCTGCAGGCTTCTGTTTCCAATTCAGCCACACTTCTGAAATTCACTTGCAAATGTACTTCAAAGAAAGACAGTGGCCGAGGGTGACGCTCTGCAGCAAGAAGAAATATTTAAATGTGTTTGTGTGTCTGTGTTTTAGCAGTTTATTTCACTAGATTTTATTTTGTATACAGAACCACAACCCCTGTGTTTTTTTTTGGCTCATTTTTGTGTTGATAAGGGCAGTTGTGTATCATTTCATTTATTTACTTGTGAGGACAACACATATTAATCAACATTTCTGTAAATGTGCTCGTGTTAGCCAGCTGGATAATTTTCAACTGCAGTCCTTTAGTGAGGTGTTTTGAAATGTATAAGGTGATGCAATTTACATACTGATGACTGACCACAGTGCAAAAGGGGGTGAGCCTTAAGAACAGTACAAAGAACAGTAACTAAGGTGAGGTGGAGCTCAACAAATAGTCAATTTTTTGTTTCTCTGACGATGTATTGAAAGAGGTCACGCTGGTTTTAAAATGTTATCAGTAAATGTCTTTAAATTTCATGTCTGAACTTAATCAGGATCTTGCAGAAATGTCCACTGTCAATATTCTGCTCTTGTAAGTAGTTCTGCATGCACCAGAAAAAACAGACACACAAGCACCTTACCTACGACAGATTCTTTATTTAATCAGCACTGCCAGACAACCAGTGCACGATGAACAAGTACAACAGTTAAACAAATATAAAGTCAGACAAGCAACAGCAGAAGCAACAGGAATTAATAACAATGCTTGCAAGAGCCATTAAAGACATCTGGTAATAAAGCTTTAATATCTCCAAAGGGAATTAAAGAATCTGTCTTGAGCTGCTTACATTTCATTCCATTTAAAAGATGCATGAATCCAGCCCTGCCAAGATTAGTACATAAATAAGAAGTATCCGCTCAGTAATTATTGGATTGTGCACCATAATTGCAAGATTTAAATAAGAGAGAGATGAGAGGTAGTTTGTAAACTTTGGCAGTGGAAAACTAAAATGACATTTACATGTACTGTATATCCCTTCTATGGAACACATAACTTGAGGAAATATTTTAGCTTGATACAGATACAGCTCACATATTTCAGGCCTCCATGCTCTTACTGTTGCTTCTTAAAAAAAATGGCATTGAATGTAAACCATTAAACTATAGGTTCATCATATAAAGCTGCACTTTTAGAAATTAAGGTGAGAACTAGAACCAAGTATTCTTCAGCATGTCCCCATAGGAGAACCATTTTTGGTTCTTGATAGAAGATTAAATGAATGTTCTACTTGCAACCCTTTCAGAGAGTTCTACTTCAAACTCAACATAAAGGGTTACTCCTAGAACCATCTATGACCCAGAATCCTTTATGAGAGGTTGTACAAAGAAACCTTCTATGGTGTAATAGTTCCACCCAGAACCCTGTTTGGTGGAAACTTTCCAGACCTGTCATTCTGTCTGGTGGAACCAGAACTTTTCCAGCTTCTAAGGATTCTAATAAGGACCCAACCATAGGGTTCTACCAAGAACCCTTTTATATTCCAAGGGTTTCATCTAGGACCTACACATGGGGTTCTACTAAGAACCTTTTTATTTTCCCTTGGTTTCATAGACCCCACCCAGGGGGTTCTACTGAGAGCCTTTTTATATCTTAAGGGTTTCATTTAGAACACACCCACAAAGTTTTACAGAGAATCTTTTTTATATTCCAATGGTTTCATCTAGACCCAAGCCACAGGGTTCTACCGAGACCCCGTTTATATTCCAAGTGTTTTATCTAGGACCCACGCGAGGGGTTCTACCAAGAACATGTTTATAGTCTAAGGGTTTTATCTAGAACCTACTCACAGAGAAACAATCCTTCAAAAACAGTTTCTTCCACAAAGTGTTCTTTGGATGAAAATGGTGCTTAACAGTACCCGTAGACTTATTTTTAAAAAAAAAAACCTTGACAAACCCTTTCTTCAGAGGGTTCCTCAGAGGCAAATGGTTCCTTGGTAGAACTTTAGCCCTTCAAGAAGAACCCTTTTGGAACCAGTATTTCTAAGAGTGCAATTCCAAATGAGACCTTGTTGGTGATCTTATAACTGTAGTAACACATGATCACACAGTATTTGCACCTTTTCTGCAGTGGTAATGTGGTTTGTGAGTGTTGTACATGTGTTTTTATTCATGTCTACACCCACACACAAGCTGACCTGTTTAGGATGTATGATGCTTTGATGTATAGATTTATTTTCGTGCTGCCACACTTCCGAAACTCTCTGACTGAACTGTATTAATGGCTGCTTTCATGTGTGTGTGTGTGTGTGTGTGTTAGCTGTGATCACAATTTGCACTAACTATTGATTGGCCTGTAAACAATCGTCTGGTCTGACCAAATAATCAATGTGATGGAGTGACAGCGTCTCTGCTGACAGACAGGCTTCTTTGTCAATGAGTCATTCTCGTCCTGTTTAGGCCTCAGAACCCAAATATAACACATCATTTGTTTCCGCCTTTCACCAGCGTTTGTCCTGGTGGATGGATATGGGTCAATTCAGGCGGCGTGGAAGAGGTTACATCCTTAAACTACAGTTTGTTTCTGTTTGTTTCAGGCAAGTTATATGTCCAAGGTATTTACTCTCTAAAAGTACAGGATTTTTTTCATTTCTGATTGTCTGAGCACTTTCAGATTTTTTTTCCCAGCCACCACTTTAAACAAAATCTGCATTTGCAAATCATTTTGTTTTTTGTTCATTGTGCTTTGAGACATCAACAGGGAGTTACAGAAGAAAGCATATGACAGATGGACCAACGACAAAAAAATATAAAAAATGACGGAAAAACAGACATTGTTTTTTCATACGTCAGCAGGTTAATTTGCTCAATCTTTGCAAGTCTTTAGATCACAGTGGAAATGCAGACAACAACAGACTGAAGGGAACTCTTAGTTCTTTGACAAGTAGTTCCTGACTTAAAAGATTCACTTACTTTGTGTGGAAACAGGGCTTTAGTCTCTCATCCTCCATGTTGACGGCTGACTGGAGGAAAAGCAGAAATGTCAATAATGTCAGCGTTTGATTTTGATTTTGATCAGATAAAACTGGCTGGAGGTGAAGCAAATGTGCAAAACAAAGCACTCCGGTGGTTTCTCTTCCAGCTCTTGGGCAGAGCAGTTGTCCTGCTGTGAAAAGACATTTCTAATTTGTGGAGCATTGTGAGCAACATTTGTGGCTGCAGCTTGTTGTCCGGATGAACAAATGATTTGATTAACAGCAACAGTTTTACTGCGATGCGCCGACATGCATTATGCAAGCCAGCATATTTTTGTAATCAATGGCGTTGATGTCATTGACAGATAGACCTAATTTGAATCCAAACCATGATGTTTCCTGACACCTGACCAAACATTTTTTGTGAATAAACCTAACTAACCCCAAAATATATCAGCACCAAAATACAGCGGTCCATTAAAACCATTAAATTACTCCGTCATTGCTCATCTTTTGACAAACTGAGACATACAAAACACTGATTTTTTGAATGACTATTTTCTGTCATGTTTAAGTCTTCTTTAAGGATTTCTGGAGTTGATGTCTGAGATAGTTTCCTAGACTTATTTGCACTTTCTAAGAAACCCTCCTGCTGCCATCAGATTCTTTTCCAACCGAGGTTTCTGATGATTGATTGTGCTCTTCGTCCACCCCACCACCTCCACCTCTGTTTCCCATATGTCCACATGTGGCACCTCTCTACACTGCAAAACATGTCAGCAGACCATTTACTGTTGAGTCCTCCAATCCTGTTTTAATTAAAACATTCGGACATGAGGGAAATTGAAGATTCCTATACGCAAATCTTCAGAACAATACATGAATCAAGCTGTAGTGGAGTGCTCCATATTGTCTGACAGTTTATATATTTATAATTCCTCTCACTATGTTTGTATAACATACTTTAATCAAGCAGGAGGGTTTTAATGGCCTTGTGGAGTGATCTGTTGCTATATAGTAAATCTACTGGAGAAATCTGCATTTCCTCGCATAGGAAGGATTTTTTTTAAAGACATACATAAACGATACCAGATTAAACGACTTGTTGAGATGGATTTTTTTTTTCCTGCAGTGTGGTGGCTAGCTGAATCCAAAGCCTGTCTCGAGGAGGAGAACAAATCGGCTCCTTCATGGCCCAGTGAACCATCGACTCGGTAACCAGCAGAGTCCTTCAGATAGAAAAGATGCATGGTGCTTTAAACCATCGTGGGCCTCTGCTCTCCCCCACTCCTCCTCCTCCTCCTCCTCCTCCCTTTCCATTCCTCGTGCACGGGCTTGAAACCGCTGCTCCATGACACCGGGCATCACACATAGAATAAAAATGAGGTGAGGCGGCTGGAAAATTGAACATGTTGTCAGGCCGCAATGGCTGTTTTCAGTGATTTAGGAACTGCAGGCCGCACTCGATTAGGGTCATTCATTTTGGGCAATGTAAATACAGTGATAGCGGGGTTGGTCATGTGAAGAAGGGGAATGTTTGCTGAGGTTATCGGTAATGGGAGTGTTACAGTGTGGTATTTTTTAAAAATGGTGGTCAATGGGTTTTCTGTATATAGATGTGGAGGATTATTACAGTGTAGAATTTTGAAATATAACCGTATATACAAGGAGAAAATGTCTGCCACCTCTGTTTTATGATTTCAGCCAAGTTGTGCCGTAGATCCTGGAGTGCATATATTTCTGTCATAGATGGTATCACTGGGAAGGCAACACTTTCTTTCATTTCATTTATTTATGACCATGATCACATGATATGGAGCACAAACCGAACATATAATACAAATAGCAAAATGATGGGTAAAATACAACAAATGTTATTGAAACAAAGGGTTCTTTAAAAAAGTTCTTAGTTTACAAATAACTTTTGGCTTCTCTGACTATAATAACAAAATTAATTTCAACATAGATGGGTAGTTTAAATAAAATGTTACCTTTCTCTATAACTCATTATGCTTGAATTCTTATATTCAAACAAAATGTGGCACTCATCACTCAGACAATCATCTTTACAAAGGTTGCAAATCTTCTTGTTTCTGTCCCTTTATATCTTTCAGGGACCTTAGGAATTCTGGTGTTCAGTCTAAAGTTACAGATAGCCTGCCTGCACTTTCCATACAACAGATACTCTTAATTTTATAATGGTACAGTATAAGGTCCCTCACTCACATTTATTGGAAAGGATCATAGTGTATTATTGTATATTGTATTAATACATTAAAACATTTTATAATGTGTGTTATAAAACATTATGATGTGATATAAAATGATTATAATGCATTACAACTGTGTTTGTAGGGGTAAACATTAGTGAAAGGTAAGTGTCCACCATTGTGTTGTTCATCCTCAAGACGTGTCAAATCAGCATAGTCAATTTCTGTTATGACCCGTTAAACAAATACAATAATTCATAGTGTTTTGTTTTTGCATACCTTACTTAAAGCAAACATTAACCCCTTATAGCGACTTATAACCAGTCCAGCTTGTAATGTACTGTATTATCTGCCTTTAATTTGGAAATTTAGAGTAACTTAATTTCACATTATAGTGGATTATTATGTTGTTATAATGCATTATAAAATGGTTATAAAATGGTAGTGCTGAGTCTTCAGGGATTGTAACACCTAGTCCTATTAATAAATAATCTATTACAACTTTAGAATTACACTGTTAGTAATTAGCAGTTATGAAGTATTATAGCGCACCTTATGAGTCATTATAAAATGCTTTATGAGTTATGATAATTGTTACAAGGCATTATGAGTATGAGTGCTTATAACTACAATATACAATGCTATAGGAAGAGTAAAATGCATCATAAGTATGTTCATGTTGCATTACAGTGTTACCCTTAGGTTTTGCTTCCACTTGGTGTGGATGTTTTAGAAGCAGGCAAATATACAGTATAATGTATGCAGTATTTTATCTCAATCACTGCATGCTAATCTTGATTTCCTCTCACTCATCCTTCTCATCGGCTTTGTTCTTTTTTTCCACTCCTGCTTTGCCACAAATGAAAACAAATATCAACAGATTATCTTAATACGATGGCTGGAAGCGCGAGCGGCTTACACGCAATCTTTTATCTGTGTTTTGTGCCGTCGCCCTGGTTTAACAGGAGGAAACAAATGAGCATTCAAAAGCCTGTTCCCTGATACAAGAAACACAAAGGGGGGCTGCATGTGGGCAAACAGACGTGAAATAGTTGCTATCTCTTTTCAAAATGCTGCCACATTTCTCTAAAATTCTCAAAATTAGATTTTTAACAACAAATATCATTATATTATTTAGCGTCCTGCCTGAAAGGACAAGTTTGCAAATAATTTTTTTCTTTCTATTCAGACTTTTCAAGATCATTTAATCACATTTTCGATTTCTTACTTTGAGAAGACACACAGCCAGGTGCAAAGCAGCTCAGATAGTCTTCCTGACTGAACTTAAACTGAGCTTCATTTTTCAGACAAACAGTATATTCAAATCTCTACCACCTGTTAGTACCCATGGATAACCATAATTATCTACAGTCCACTTCAACAGGTCTTTACTAAACTTCTGGTATTACCATACAGTACATGCCCAGAAATCCCAAAGCCTCCCAAAAGTTAAGAATTAACTGGTCTAAATCTTTCCCACTCTTTTGCAAAGATACTTTATCACTTCCAATGAGTTTAATGGATGAGACCGAAAAACTTATTTTTATAAAGTGTGCTACAACTGGATAAATCTATTTTTATTTCTGCATGGAGATCATGTGATGGGTCGTGTCTGTGTGACCGACAGGGCTGGAGCTTGTCTGCAACTAATTTCGCATAATATTGGACCCATCAACCTTTTTTTTTGTGTGTGTGTGTGCACATTTATGACTGTATGCTGAAGGACCTCTTGTGGTTGCTGTGATCCACATTTTTTGAAAAACCTTGAAAAACACATTTAAAACCTTTATATAACCTTTACCCACTGCTGACTCCTCACGCCTCATAACCAGCCTGTAGGGGCCATAAACTTACTTGCCAACCTGATTATCCCTGGAGACATTTTTCATGGCACTCTCCCCATTTCCTCCCAGGATCACAGTTCTCCTGTATTTCTCCTGATTACTTACAATTTTTCACACATTTTTTGCTTTTCACTATCACAACCTGTTTCCGACACTGTGCAACATGTGTAAGTCCTCTACTACTCTAAAAGTCGACTGTTCCACCCAGACAATACAGCTACACAAAACCAGACCCGTTTTACAGGGAAGGGGCATACATTTTTTAAAATCTGCCATTTAGGGGCAAGGGGAAAAATGAAAAGAATGCATACTTGTGTACAACACATTGTCTTCTCATTCTAAGATGATGCAACTTTAAACTAAAGATAATTAAAACATATTTAATAAAAACTGTAAGATAAGGCAGGATAATTAAAGAGTGTACACTGTTGCATACAGTTTAAACATACAGTAAAGACTGTAATAGCGAACAAAACAAAATCATATCCTTGATGAGGGTGTAAGTTTTAGTAGTATGTGGTAACCCACCTTTTGAACGTAAAATTGTTACTTTAACAGGAAATAGCAAAGTACCTCGTACTCTGTGTGTGTGCTATTATGTTGTCGTAGTTTTCTCGCATATAAGTGTCAAACATTAAAGGAAAGTAAAAACCTCCTCATAGCAGGAGTAAACGTTCTTCTGGAATGTGTAATAAAACAACAGCCGGTGGCCGCCACACTCGCTCTCTCCTCACTTATTAACTTCTCAGGTCGTCAGAAGTCGACCATGGTGACCTCACCGCTCTGAGTCGGCCTCTGACCCCTGATAGCCGCTATGCTGTAATGGTCGTGTCGGCTTCTAAGGCTGGTTGGAGCATGTTTGAAGAGGATCATGGCTTATCTGTCTGACACACAAACAGCGCCTTTCCCTCACACTTTCTCTCCAAACATAGTTCACAAGCTCAAACACACACATACGTACAAACACCTTTTGATTCTTACACATCACCCGCTTTCCTGCATTCCCCTTTGCAAACATACCGTGCTCAAACTCCCCACAGGTTTCGCCACCTCTCTTATCTTAGTGTCTCTCTAATATAATCACACACACACACACACACACATACACACACACACACACACACACACACCACACACACACACACAGACAAACACTTCCCCTCCCCAGTAACAGCCCCCTGACTGCAGCTCCGGGTCACTGATCACACTCTCTGTGACCTTTGGGCCATGATACTCTCACTTTCCCCTTGCTCCCTTAAATCAATTTTGATTCATTGGATTTCCCCTTTAATCCCCTTTTTCTGTGTTGTCAACCCTGGTCGATGATTTGAATCCCTGCCCAGCTATTGGATATGAGAAACCAGGTATGCAGTTAGCTAAAATTTAATCAGAGTTACTATTCACAGTCTTCCATAGCTTATTTATGGAAAATTAGACCGTGACAGTAAGTACTGTATGATGAAAATTTGCTTCATTCTAAGCAGGGAAAGTGAATCTTATTGGCAGAAGTGAACAATGGCAGTGGAGCTGCTGGCACGTCTCCACTGCAGCTGAGACAAGATATTCTAATGCTAGGAATCGCCAGGAAAAGGACAAATTAGTGGACTTCCCCCAAATGAAACAATACATTTTTTTTATGTAGTTTTTGATTATTTTAGTTCATTCTCTCCTCTTGTTTGTGCTGATATTTTGATGTTTATTGTGTTTGCTTTTTGGTTCTGCTTGAGGTTTCTGCTCTTACAGTGCATACAGACTGTGAGATCTCAGCATTCTTATAAGTTAATTGCAGCCACACTGATGTATGTAGACTGTATGATGATCACACATACTGAATCACAGGCTACAATGCAAGTCAATATAGGTTATTTCATTAGTGTGTGTCATCAGCGTGCATCATCCACCAGCAACGCTGTAGTGGTAAACAATGAAGGTAGGCAATAAACGAGCCCTTGCAATAGTGGTATTTATGTGTTCATGGCCAGGGAAATGAGGCCAATGTGGGATGACAATTTCGCAAAGAGAGCTTGAGGTTACGTTAAGTGGTTGTAGTATATTAAGCAACCTAAAATAGCAACAAACATAAATGTTTGTTCATGTATTCCCATTGGTTGGTTAGTACAGACGTAGGTCACAGCAGCTCACACATTGTGAGCTGGTTATCCTAAATTTTGTCCTGAGCTATCTTTGGGTGTAAGACTGTGACAGTGGCCGTCTTTGAGCCTCTCTCACAGTGCGGCACAGGCCACAACCAAAGCTATCGCCATGATGCTTTCACCTTGAACATCTCTTGTCTGAGACAGCCCAGCGCAGTGAATAACTGGTTTTAAAAGCATGTTTATCCTTCCTTTCCTTGTTGCCTTAGTGCTCACTCTTTGTGGGAACTGTTGGATTTCTGTAAAAAAAAAAAAAAAAAAGTACTTTTGTTATGATTTGGTCCTATATAAAGAGAGGAGTGGATTTGGCTTTTGGGGTTGGTTATTTTACTGTCTGAACAATCACTAACACTGAACCGAACTAAACTTAAAGTCAATGCTAAACTTGTATTTCTCTGCAATGTTAAACATTCATGACTGAATAAGCAAGAAGTCTTCTATCCTTAGTTACATATTTAAGTTTAACAGTCAAAAACTCTCTCACTGTTACTGTAATGTGCTTCATCAGAACTGTGTGGGTGTGTTTGGATCAGATTTGACTGAATGTTCTGACAAAATTACCAAAAAACCCCACGTGTCATTTTGAATCATCCATTGCTAAATTCTGATGTACAGTAGTTAATGACGTCATATTTTTCCTGCTGAATTCCATCATTTCTCAATTCTGTCTGTGAATTGCATTTTGTGAAGTAAGTTACAGCATTATGAAATTAGAAGAAAAGTATCAAAAAAGATTTACTATGCAAAGTTCTTTAAGTGAAAGAGAAATTCCTGGAACTTTTTGTCCACTTTATCTGTTTTTCATTTTTGCAGTTTTTGCGTAACTTTTCTGGTAATACACACTTTTGAAAGTTATCTGGTGTTGATGATGATTTTATTACATGTTTTCAGTTCCTGTTAAAACTGTCAGAAAATCAAACTGTACAATGTACTGTATAATGTATTGTAAGGTGTGTTCACACCGCAAACTTTGCCATCCTGCCTCTCACAAACACACATCCTCACACACATCCTCTCTCTCTCTCTCTCTCTCTCTCTCTCTCTCTCTCTCTCTCTCTCTCTCTCACTCTCTCTCACTCTCTCTCTCTCTCTCTCTCTCTCTCACACACACACACACACACACACACACACACACACACACACACACACACACACACACACACACACACTGACAGAGATGCAGGACAGTGTTTCTTTCTTGACAAGCAGCTCTTCCTATCTCTTGACAAAGTATCAGCGTTTCTAGAAGTGTCAGATTTTGGCACTTAAGCCTTCCCTCGTAGCTGCTCAGTGCCAAGCAAGGGCTTAGGCTAAATCGATGATGACTGTGCCAAGAAAGAGAATGAAAGGGGAAATTTCAAACAGCTGTCCCTAAAAATAAGAGAGGCAAACATCATTCTGCGGAGAAATGTATGAGGAGGACACATGTGGTGTTATTTTCACTCGAAAACCTGATCTGGATAATGTTAGAGGATCAAAATCTCAGCCAAGAGCTACTTAAGTGACAACTTTACAACAACAGTGTTGAAAAGGGTTTGGTTCCAAAACAAGATATATTTCACGTAAAGATTAGAATTAAAATATAACATCTTTTTCAAAATAAAAGCAATAGCATCACCCAAAGAATATCACATTTATAACTGCTGTAATGTATAGATTATGCACCTTAAACACACTTTAAAGTGTATGCACAGTAACTCAGTATTTCACTTATTACATTTTCAAACCCACTTCAAATAATCTGAATCGTCCCTGTAAAAGTGTAGTAAAAGTGGATTACCTTATGTTATCATTTTAGCAAACATGGTGTAAATAAGGTGCATGAAAACACATTCACTTCAGGTTAAAACATATGTGTTTCAACTCCTTTTAATAAATATTTATTTGCTTGTAGTTGTTTGTTAAAGAACTTTGCAGTGAACCATAAGTTGAAAATGATGCTTAATGCATTTGGCTTGTCTTGATCTGATAAATACTGACTCACTGTAGTATTGCTGTTGTTGGATGGAAACCTTGTACGTGTGGCAAGTGTGGCCCTGCTGAGTAATGGAGCTAAAATCCTACTGACAGGCAGAACAGGTATGACTTTCAGCTGTCTGGGTCTCAGATATGACTCAGCATCTAATGTCATGGCTCTTTAGATAAGGAACAAATTGATGGAAATCAGATTTTCAGAACACAGCCTTGAAAATCTCTGATTTGTTCTGTGATGGGAAAAGTGATGGCAAGTCCTGAACTTGTCTGAGTTTTGTAACACCTAGAAGAGTGTATTGTTTCAGAGTTTGCGTGGTGTTCACTCCCTGACAGAACAGATTTTCAGCCCAGCAAACTGGCGAAAGACCTGTACGAATCGTGCTAATGATTGTTACAGGCCACTGCTCCATACTGCATTTTAGATGCAAACAGTTGTACTGCCCAGTAAACTACCTGACAGTTTTTATCATTTCTTTATGTTTTCTATCGTCATGAAGTGGTGGAAGATGTACTCAGATCTTTTAGTTAAGTAAAAGTAGCAACACTACTAAATAAAAATACTATTACAAGCAAAAGTCCTGTGTTCAAAATCTTACTAAAAGAACAAAAGTATTAGTGTCAATACCGAAAGTAAAAGTACTCATTAGGCAGTATGGTCCAAGTCAGAATAATATAAAATTATTGATGCATTCATGTGTACCTCACTTTAATGCTGCAGCTTATTTTAATTACTTTGTGTACTGCTGGGTACCTTCATCTAAAATAATATATCATAATTTATTTATTGATTATATTTTGTATTATTATTCTAAATGTGCAAAGTAATTACAGCAACTAATGTTGTCAAATAAATGTGATGGAGTAAATTGTACATTATTTGCCTCTGAGATATTGTGATGTAGAAGTATAATGTATCAAAAAACAGAAATACTCAAGTAAAGCACAAGTACCTCAAAATTATACTTCAGCACAGTACTTGAATAAAGTAACACTCCACCACTGTCGTCATGATGTTATCGATAAATCTTAAAAAACAAAAAACAAAAGTCTTGTTTGCTGTAACTCTGTAACTTTGCAACCCTGAGAAGTTTGAGAAATGGTTATTTTCTTCTTTTTCTATTTGAGTTCATAAATAATAATCTCTTCATTAATTAGTTTGGTTTAGTTTGTTCTGTGGAGTTACACAGGGTTTGATCCTAGGCCCCCTACTTTTTCATTTTTTATGTAAATGATCTTTACTTGGCTTATAAAGTATAAAGTGCTGCAAGGATGGCGTATATTTGTAGGCCAGCCTGCAAGTTAGCATCACTCTGGTTCCCTCTACAAAATGGCAGTGGGATTCTTCCATTGGATTAGTACAGAAAATAAGCACGTTTATGATACTTACATGTTTGGTTCAACACAAAAATCTTCACAAATGAAGACCACTACTAAATATATGTCTAGTAAATCTTTTGGAGTAAATTCTAAGAAAATCCAGTAATTTTTGGCTGATTTGGCTTGTGAGCGTGTAACTGGGAGCAGCTCCCCTGTGTATTTGGCAACTTGTGATTTCCTGAGAATACTCATGATCTTGCTCATTGTTATTTCCAGGCATCTAAAAAGCTGTTGGCCAAGCACATGATGGAGAAGCTGAGCTGAGCTAGCACTCTTTTATTTACCACTACAGCTGGACGATGGTTACATCGTCCTTTTTCAAATCGCCTCTGTGGTAATGACAGTAATTATCACAATCCGAGTCCTCAAACAAGGCGTTTTTGGCCAGCATCGTCCATTTCACTCCCCAATCCAGAGCCTCATCATTAGGTCCTTTGGGAGGTGTAACTGGCAAGGCCACTGCAGAGCCAGGCTCTATGAGTGTGTGTTGAAGTGTGCGTGTGTGTGTGTATGTGGGTGCGTGTGTATGTGTGTATGTGTGAGAGAGAGATCACAAAGCCTTGGTCTGGGTCCCAGAGTGTGAACCAGAGAAGGCTGTCTGGAACTGTGCCAGGTGGTGAGATCTTATCGCCGGTGCCATGACCTCGTGTTGTGTTGAAATATCTTTTCAGTATGTGTGTGTGTTTCGTCTGTGTGTATTTGTGCATGCATCTGTACGTGTGTGTTTGTGTAATAAGGGGGGGGTTTGACAAATGTGGTTTAGAGCTCTGAGAGTGTTTCTGTTTTGGTGGATTATTTTATGGAGGGGAGCTCTTGAAAAAGCTGAGTGGAGGAGAGCTGAGGAGTGTGTGCAGCAGTGATATGTATTTATGCACATTAATGCACGTTTTTGTGATCACAATGTTTTATGTGATCTTGTATACATTCACATGTGCATATATACACCTACACGTTCCATAGCATATTTGTATCTCTTTGTATACATATTGGTCTTTTGTTTATGTGGGTGCTCCTATAGGCATGTGTTTTCTAAGAAAAATATATATACAGGACATGTTGAAGAAACAGAGGTACAGGTGACAATGTGATGCATGTGCCAGTTATTATGAATAATAAGCCAGGAGTACTGTGACTGTTTTATTAAAGGCCCATAACACAATAAGTTGTTCATAGCATAATCATCAAACATATAATTTAACTAAAACTACACACATTCAGACAATGTTCACATATCAGGCATCACTGTCATGAAAATGGAATAACACATCTTGAGATGGGAACAGAGTGAATATGCAAACTGACGACGAGTGCAGTTTACACATACCTGTACATATGCACGAGGGACGTTGCAACACCAGAATTTTAGTGGTCGGTACCATTAACAGTGAAATTCCACAACTTTTGTTATCCAATTCTATACCACAGTAAAAAAAAAAAAACAATACAATACAAAACAAAACAACAAAAATGATGGTAATGTTTCATGTCAGCCTGAGGATAAGAAGGAGAACACTTTGGATCCATTGTTCATGTAAGGTTAAAATGAACTGACACTCGATTTCGTTTAATTTGTTCAGTAAATCTGGATGTCTGTCTTTGAGTTGCTTTGCTAAATTGGAAGTGTTTCGTCCTTTTCGTATGGAGAGTTTGATGGCACTGTTTGTTTAGTGGTTTTCACTTCTTTTTTGCATACAAAAGGTTTATTTCTCTCAAATGTTGCTCACAAATTTGGTAAAATCCATGTAAGTGTACACTTTTCCTTTGCCAAGATAATTCATCCACCTGGCAGGTTTGGCATACAGAGATGCAGATAAAACAGCATGATTATTACATGTGTGTCGTGGAGTGGTCATAATAAAAGGCCAATTTAAAATCTGCAGTTTGATCTTGAAAAAGACATTTATTGAGCGCTGAACTATTACAAAAATCAGGCTACAGATACCTTTTTTTCAGGAAGGTAAAGTCATTACCGGACCTACTCTGCCTCTGATTGGCTTATCCTGATATTCTTACCTGAACCATTAACCAATATCAGTCCTAATACCTAACCTTAACCAACCCAACCAACAAAGGCAATGACCTCTAGCCAATCAGGGGCAGAGTAGGACAGGTAGGCATTCTTTTTGCTCTGACATTTAACGGCAGACTAGAACGCTTCCGGTCTGGAGTTGTTGTGGAAGGATTCCATCCCTGGTACTTCCAAGTACCGTTATGAATTCAGAATTTTGCCATTGACTTTGTATCGTATGATTAGACCAGTTCTCGTGACACCCCTAATACACACAGGCAGCTCAGTGTCGTCTTGCTGTTGCAATGTGCGTCACATACTGCACACAAATGCACGAATAACTTAATGTGTGTGATTAATCATGTACCACCAACACTTAAACACAAGAAAATATCCTCACAGCATAATAAATCGCACATGGTTCAGTCTCAGAGGAGTAAAACAGCCTGATGGCCTCTAACGCTGCTGTATGTAGTTTGTGTGTAACTTTAAACATGTAAAGATCGCATGTTTGAGTACATGTGCATGTTTACTGTAAGTGCATAATAATAGGATACATATAAACACAGCACTCTGTAGCTTTGTGTGTAGCAGAGGTCCAGAGTTAGGCAGCATGTAGCTGCTGTTGGTCTCTGGCCCACCACAGCAGGCTAATGGATCACTGTCAGTGTCTCCTGTAATTACTGAGGTATGACTGTGTCATTATAGAAATACCACCCCTCCTCCATCATTCCACAGCCATTATGTGCATGTGTGTGCATGTGTGTGGGTGCTTCTGCTTGAGGATGTGCATTAAACTCTAAGTATTTATGTGTATCTGCACGTTTTTTTCCAGGCAGTACAAAGCCAGTTATTGTTGACACATTCAACCTTTTTGAACCTGCACACTAAGCTCTGAAAGCATCCAATCCTAGCATCTGGTCCACTAGCTTCTGTAACTCAACAGGCTTTCTCAAAGGGTTTAAACAAGGTTTATCAGTCTTTCTGAAAGGCATTTTCTGAAAGGAGTTTTCTCCTGTTGTACTGGAAGTGTTGGGAAAGCTACCTTGGAATTGCACCTAGTGAAGTGTTACGCCCTTCCTTAGGTGGGATGAGCAACCAAGCGTGCAGATCTCATTACAACTTACCCCCCATCTTGCAGTAGGTAAGCAAGACACAGGAACTTTGTAGATTTTTTTCAACAGTTTTTTTGTGGGCAAATTGTACATTTACTGCCACTAGACAACTTAACTGCTAAACCTTAATGCCTCTGCTCTGATGACCAAGTCCTCCTGGCTCTTTTTGTTTTGTGTTTATTATGTGACCTTTTACTATGGGCTTAGAGAAGTAGAAAACAGGTCGGTTTTAGCTCCACTTCCTACATTACTATATTCTGTATACAAGGTTCATTATCAGATGGTAGGTCAGCTCACCTCATGTGAATTATTAACATTAACATAGCCCCTGGACAGGCTATTGACCCAAATAGCAGGTGTTTTATGGTACAGCCATATTTTATCATAGTAAAAAATTTTGTTACACCATCACTCAGACTCTTTTCAGATTCACATCAGTCTACAGACACAGTCGGCACACACATCATTTCCACAGTAAAATCATTAACTAAGCTATCATGTGTAGTGTTCGCCCACCCCATGACAGGAAAGGGATGTATGTGGTTCATACCTCTGAGCAGGACACATGGTAGGGCATACACAAAACCTTTAAAAATTGTTGTGTTGATGTGTGTCAAAAGTGGAGTCCACATCTACCAAAGACATATATTCAATTAAATAACTGACTGACCAAAATTACCAACACAAAGACTCCTTTAAAGTAACCACAAGCATGGGATTTATTAACAGTCAACAGTCAAATAACTGAGACATATAAATACCCAAGACTAACAAAAAGGGACGTCAAGAAAGAAGAGTAACAACATCCCAGGCTGAGAGGCAATAAGGCCCTGTGCCAGAAGTATCCCTCTTCTGATGCTGCACAGGAGTTTTGAAGTACTTCTCTCAAGCCAGGTGCAGATCACTGAGCTATCAGAGATGGGCAGAGCTCGAGAGGACAAAAGAAAAGGGACAAATGGCCTAAGAAGCCACAATAGAAGGTACAAGCTACTGTTAATTGAAAGTGTTTGAGCTACAGTACTACAACACAAAGGTTATATGTTTGTTAAAAGTTGTAAGCCACACAACAGCTTAACACTACCACGAAGATGGAGGGACTGCATGACACCAAACCAATTTGCCACGCCGCTGACTAGCTCACCTGTCAGGTGCGTTTCTCAGGTCGCTTGAGTCAGAAGGTGGAAGATTTAGACTCTCTAATGGAGCAACAGACTGCGTGTAATTCCCTCAGAGCACAGGCAGACACAATTTTCTTTGTTGCTGCTGGTTTATTTGTAGAGTAACAGACAACCCTGTGTTAATACATCTGAGGTAATGTGTCCCTTCCAAGTTACGGTAAGGCTGCCATAAAGCAGGGGATGTTGGGAGAGTGTCAATGTTGAACACGTGTGTGAGAAAATAAAGAAGCTGCAGCTGTTGGAAAGTGTGCTACATCTTGTCCCGTTCATTATTTTCTTATTACGCTCACAGTTAGCCGAACCCCTAAATGCTCGGTTACATTGGTGGCAGTGGTTGGATCTCTCCGGTGCGATCTCTCTGTCGCTCCTGGCTCGCATTGATGTGCTGCTAGTGGGGCAGGATCGCACATGTACAAGAGGTCCCTGACTTGATTCCCAATCTTGAGGCTTCGTTCTTTGGCTCTTTTTAAAGTGCATTGTGTGCAATCTTCTGACAGCCACACCCACATTGCGGTGTGTCGCTACCCTAGCCTATAGCTATTCCTTTATTGGCCAGTCTTCAGAGGTTTCCTTGTAACCATTCACATCAAATTAAAGTTGACTGTGACAAACTTAAAACCTTTTCCTGGAGTACAGATGTCCATACTGCTTGCTTGCCAGTGCTGCTTAAGAGTCCAAGCAGAGAACGGCTTACCAAGACTTTTAGGTAACTTAGCTAAGACTTCAAAATAAAAGTATTATTACTTTTTACTAAATCACGTGTCAAACCCAAGGCCTGCGGGCCAAATCTGGCTTGCCACCTCATATTATGTGCCCTGCAAGAGCCTACAAAGAATTTAAACTGCGCATTACAATTCCATATGGAAGTAAGGTGTCAATAAACAACATGTTAACAGTAGCAGCCCAGCAAAATGTTCAAGAAAATAAGAGTCAGGAAAGCAAAAACAAGTTTGTGCTTACTGGAGACAAGATAGTATGTCTTCTTTGTCTTATACTACTTTTTATATTTTATTATTTTTTTTAAATAAATTGTTTAAGAGATGTAGGCTGCACTTGAATGTCTGCTTGCCATTGTTTTATGCTGCTTTCAGTGCTAGTTTTTCATTATTAACTTATTACTGATTTCCAATAATAACCAAATACAAAAGCAATCATGTAGATAGATTTATATAGTCTTTCAGGTCCAAAGCATCTTACTCATCTGTTCGAGCACATGTTCAATGTATATACAGTCATACACAGTCACAGCTGAATCACACCATAGTTTGTTGAAATCACTGAAAGTGAACTGACTTAAACAGATGAATGATTTATTTGGTTTCTACATATTGTACGTTTTACTCAATTAGTGGCGAATGCTAATTGGATTTTAGGATTTTAAGCTAATTGATGTGATATTTCTTACTGGAATGCTCATTTGTCACCACAGTTGACATCTCTCCTTGCACACAGGCTTTTACTTTGGAGTGTTTTTCAAAGAACGAGATATTTTCTGACACTGTTCTTCACCTTTTGTACTGATGATTCAGCCGAGCTTTGGAAGAACTCCAACTGTTGGTCACCAAAAATTGTCTGTGAGAAAATGAACAGGGCTTCTACTTCTGAAACCCCTGACATGTGAAATAACTCCTTCCACCTCATGCTCAACATATGAAAAAGATTAAAATAAAGGAAATTAAATGCATATAGAAATCCTGATAAAGGGAAAATGTGCTGTGTTACATGCGGAGGCCCAATCAGTGTTGGATAGTTAAAGTCCTAGGAAGACGTCCTAACCTGCTGTGTGTGTCAGCGAACAGTCTAAGCGACATGTATAAAAAAACACTCACCCTGGTTCTATTTTTGTGAAGTTTTGCACACTTTCTTCACCAACAACCTATTTTCATTTGTCAGAATCAACACTGACATTTCTGTTTTCCTTCCAGTCAACATGGACGACAAAAGACTAAGGTTGAGAAGTGGCACATACAGTATATATGATCCACAGCACCTTTTTTTATAGGATATCCTCAAAAAAGACGAGGTTTGGAAGGAAAACAAGGAGCTGTTGGGAGCTACAAGTGTGTAAACTGTCTCCAAATATACAGAAACAAGGCTGACTTAAGAAAAATATTCTAGTTATGAATAGATAAATTTAGCACTGACCTCCATTAAAAAGTAGTTGTTGTATAATTTAATTTCATTATTTAAATATATATTTTTGAGTTACAGAGAAAACTGCCTGTTGTTGTCATGGTAAAAACAAAAGCAGTAATGACTCAGGATGTGTCAGAACAACCAGCAAGGAGACTGAACATTTTGTTAATTTATTTCAACACAGAATAATGTCTTTGTTCAAACTTCCAACTTCACTAAAAAGAAATACTTGCAGGCTTATTAACACAATGGATGATATATACTATAAACACAAGTGGCGTCGCTGTAACATTGCGAGATCTGGATTTTTTTTTTCACTCCATCCACTTCAGTTAACTCACTCACAGTATGTTAGGAGCCTTGCTGGCAGTGCCTATATGAACCAGGATGCACTGTGTGCAGTCTTCTGACAGCCACACCCATATTGCAGTGTGTCACTACCCTAGCCTATAGCTGTTACTTTATTGTCCAAAACTTAGCATTAATGTGACAAAAAAAAGTCATCTAGCTACCCCTAGACGGAGACTATAAATCTAAGTTGAAACAGCCTGTAGTTCTTTCTTAACGCCAATGACATCACTGGATTAGCACTGGTGCAGGAAGAACAACAGATTTTGCAGCAGAAGAACTCGAACTCAACTCAAACAAACAACATGTTGCTTTGACAGTTCGCTGACTCACAGAGCAGGTTACAACATCCTCAGAGGGAAAAAACCTAAACAATCTGATTCTGATTTGTTGGTCTGTGTGCTCTGCTTCCAGTTAGGAAGCAGTGGAAATCAGCTTTCTCTCTGGCACACACTGAAGATTGTTTCAAATGACTACATTGTACGGGTGCACATGGACTGTCACGTTAATTTGGGCAAATGTGTTGTTTTCTAACCTAATATTCACTGGCAACGCAATTAATTGATGGCATATAATTATTTATGAAATATATTTGTACTTTTCATCTCTTGCTCTCTTTTTTACTAACTAAACTAAGTTTTATGAACTTAATCCCGATTCCACCACCTCTTTAATTGGGGGACATTGAGCAATAAGAACTGAAAAAAATGTTTTACAGTTCGAAAGATTATGTTTTGCATTGGAAATAGAAACTCTTTACAGTGAATATATAAAAAAATATCCATCAGTTGAAGGGAATAATCTTCAATTGCAATTATGCTGTGTCCATGTTTCTTGATGTGTTAATCTTACTACAGTTCACAGTACTAGAATATCACACATATACCTTAATATAATATATTATCATAACATTATAATTTTAAAATCACATCCTTGTGTAAAAATGTACTTAGATAAGTAAAAAGTAGTTTTATGTGTTAGACTGTGGATAATAACAAGCAACTCTGTGTTGGGGAAATATGTTTCCATCACATTATTTCTGCTTTGCTGAGAAACATATTTGGATTCAGGCACATACTACGGTTACCATCAACACTGACTGGATATCATCATGAAATGTGTCCCTTTAAGAACATACAAAAATATCCTTTGATCAACATGCATTCCTATTGCCACACAAACATATGGCTGCAGTTTTTAAAGCCCACTCAACACATACCACACACTCCATATCTCACTCCCTGTCCTCTCACACTCACTCACATGCTAAAGTTCGCCTCAACACAAACACACTCCCTGTAATTAATGAACATGAACTGGCATTAAAGTGATTTATTGGGCTGTTATTGGACTTTTATTAAATCCTGATTAATGGCTCTGAGTACTTGGAAGCACTTTGCATAAAAATGGAAAAATATCAAGATGTTGAATATTTACAGAGTATCAGCTATCAGCTAATACAAAGGAGAACTGTTCCCATCAGACTCCAAAAGCTGGGATCTATTATCATCACAACACAAACACACGCAGAGTTCTGTTCTCGCTTTAGAATTTGCGTCACTAACATGTACTCTGCCACCGATGCTATTTCAGTCATGCTGGCAGTGTTATGAGTGGAGTGTGCCGTGCTGCCAGAGAGTTTTTTATTGTCTCCGCTCAGACACGTACGAGTGCAGTAAACATTTCTGAAGACTAAATCTAGAGTCTGAAAGAGGATCATATTTTAACTCTGACTGGAAACATTAGTTGTGATCTTTGGATCGTAATGCAAACTGTTTCTGAGAAACGAGTCGTGTCTCTTCCAGACCCACTCGGCTGCTCGTCTGCTGATCTCTTACTCTGTTTTCATGTCACTCAATCACCCCCTCTGCTCACCCCTCACTTTCACTCACTCCCTCCATCATCCTCACTGTTTACGTTCATATTCTCGCACACGTCGCATTTGTCTTTTGCTGAAGCATTTCTCCCTTTTCTTTGTGTGATTATGTTGAGTTCAAGACGATGAATCTTGTTCAAATGTTTACATGTAGTAACTGCAGGAACCATATTAAGATTTCAGTCCTTTATTTAGCAAAGGGGAACGTAGAAGGTAGAGAAGTAGGAGTTTCAGTAGGTTCTTGTTGATGTCTGTCTGAAATTCCAGTGGTATTAACTTTTATGGACCAGCTGCTGGCCTGTCAGTTAGCAAGTGCTCCTGTCGCTGCTGCTTTCATTTATTCTTCTTTTGTTTTGCATTTCCTCTTAACACGTTGCTTTTTTTAAACGTTTTGCTAGCAAGTTGAAATGTCAGTCCAGTGACCAGTGTATTCCTGAAAAGGTCAAATGTATCATTTAACAACATGACCTTGTTTGATTTGGGTTTGACTGATTCTTTACTAGATTTCTCTATGGCTCAGACAGACTTTAAGCTGGTTTAAAATCAAATGTAAGTTCTGTTCAGACGCTCTGAAAACACCAAAAAGCTTCTTTTTGTGACCAGAGGTTTCAAGTGTGTGCCGTGGCTCCCTGGAGTCCTTTAAGGAAAGGCCAGGGGGGGCAAAGGATTTGTTCATTTGCATTTTAGGCCATTGTACACAGTGGTGGAGGTAGACAGTTTTCATAGGGTGGCCAGGCTGAGGCCAGTACTCACTTTGGAGTGGCACAGAAATTGCTAACTTGTTCACTTTTTCTGCATGTCGCGGCAATGTGCAGAGGTTAGATTATGATGTTTGCTTATGCCTGAAATGTGTGCAATTAAAATAAGCCCCTGTGAATGTACAGACAGTAAAAGAGAAACACCCTGTTTTATGAATTCAACATTGTCATCATCATCATCCACCACTGATTGTACATAATGTTTCACCATAAAAATGACAAGGCACTAACCTACGTTAGGCTGGAGATTTACTTGCTTTTAACTCTGTATTTGCATCCATACGCATCAATATGCATCATGGCTTTCTTGTATATCCTGCAGCGCTGGATGTGCACTTATATCTCTGGCCTTAGCTGCATTTCTATGTTACATGTTCAAACCAAAACAAGCAGTAAATATTGAAATCATCATCTGTTAAATATGTAGTTATACGGTAGCTAAGATTGGTGACATGGCAGCTCTCAGTTGCTGGTTGTCATAGTAATGACAGTAACCCAAATACACACTTTTTTCCAGTGCTGGAAATATTTGTCACTATAAAGTAAAGCTCAAACAAATTGTTGATACGCCTTAGATGTCCTAACCCGATGGGATCTGTGAAAAAAAAAACTACAGTTTAGACAGCTTTTTGAGACAGTTTGTGTCCCCCAACTTTCTAAGCAAAAACAAACAAACCGGCATTTTTCATCTTCTTGTATACAAAGGAATGAGCTCTATACAGGGATTCTGTCTCTTGTGCACTTTGGCAGGCTGGATGTTTGCTTCTCACCTGCAAGAGCATCAATCTGTCTGCTTGCTGCACCTTCACACTGCTAACATTGAACTAAAACATACTCACTCATGTCCCCAAAACACCCAAATTCATTACAATTAGACTGCTTTGGTTTGTTCATACAATTTCTTTTGTGGATATAAATGTCATGAAAACTTGAATTCTTGGTCCATTTATGCTTTGTGCACTCAGTGTGTATATAAAGTACTGTGAGTAGTGGGTGTTCTTTTGTTTCTCTGCTCTCAGCTATTGTCCCTGGACTAACAAAAGATCAGCTTTTTGTGTGTTAATAAAAACAGGTCTGTTTGCAGCTTTGGGATGATGCATTTTTAAAATAATACAATGGTGTTTTCAATGGGTTTGTTTTAAGAAGTAATGGAATTGAATTTTCTCAGCCATTTCAGGAAAAATGTTTTGTGGAGTTACTTTCAAAAACTTAAAATCACCAAATCTGGAGATACGTGGTTTTCACTGGATAACGATCCTATGTATATTTCTGCCAAGATATTTTTGTGTGCTCAACCTGCATTTAGCCTAATTTGAAATACATTTTTCCCATTATTGTTATTTTCTTGTTTAAATCTCCTCCTGAGACAGCAGCTTTAATCTGAACAACTGTTGAAGTGATTAAACTGCAGACAGACAGCAGATCCTCAGCGAGGATGCAAACACTCACTGACATTCAGGGAAACTAAACAGCTCCTGTTCGCTGAGAGCGGAAACACAACAACAGTTCTCTTTAAGCTTCCAGCTACAATGAATTATACCACATTATTATTATTACAGTGTGGTGAGCCATTAGTAGCTCTTAAAAGGGTCTGATAATCACATTTTTATCTTTATTTAGCTGGGAAAAGGCGTGCTGAACAAGCAAGCTCTAATTAATTACATACAGTTACACCTGGGAGATGCAGTCTTCTGCTGTTTACCACAAACAGGAAATACTAGGTCATGAGTCCCAATTCCACCAGTGTATCCCAACATGCCTAAGACAGGTTTTCACAAGCCACCAAAAAGCCTGAAAATTTCAGTTTATTGAAGTTTTTCCTCATTTTATTCATTAATTCAACCTTTCAGTTGTATTTTTCTCTCTACGTGATGATCTAATTGTTGTTTCAAAGCCCCCCCTACAGTTCCAGTGGAGAGAGACTAAATTTCTACATCATGTTTTAATTCTTGCCTAAACTGTAAACATGTAAAGAGAGTCTAAAAAACTGAAATCAACCTTGAAGACTTAATTGTTGTGCAGTTACAATTAGAATGTAAACCAAAAAGTATTTTTAACACGTTTAACTGTGAGATGCAGCACAGTTTGATTACTTATAGGCACAGAACTACTTGGGCAGTTAGGTTTATGATCAGACCATATTTGATGTTACAATAACTACGTTTTGTTATGTCATCACATGATGTCACTGGGGCAACTCTCCTGTGACAAAGTGGCACAGTGTGCATCATGCAGCTACAGCCCTGTAGAAGACTGGTGGACTCGAGGGGGGACAAGACGAGACAAAACTGCCCTCTTGGATGCCTCCTTTCTTTTCCCTTCTTCTTAAATTTTATTTTATTTTGTGGGTGAATGTTGTTGTGTTTTTATTTGCTGTGAAATTGTAAAGCACTTTGTGTTTTTATTATGAGTAATGTTTTTTCGTCATGCTGGTGCCCCATCACGTATAGGTGGTGCCGTTTTTATTTTTTTTTCACCCCTGCCTCTCAGACAGCCTCAGAGCCCGCCACTGCTGCTGCTAGCTGCTAAAGTTGGTGGTTGCTATGCAACATGCAAATAACAGTGTGTTAAAATACTGCTTGACAGTATCAGTGGTAGTAATTGAATTGTTATAAATATTCTGGCCAAATAATGGTTGATAAATGCTCAGGAGGGTGCAAAATAAGCCTTTTATTTGAAAAACAAAAACAAAAACATAGACGATAAATGATCTTTTTGCAGGAATATGCAAACTTAATTAAAAATGAAGGAAGGACAGTGGGAAGCCTTCTCAAATGGTTTGAAATTATAACAAAAAAACAACAATGGCAGCACACCACCCAACATAATGCAAAGGGCAGTGAATCGGGTAAAGTTGCAAAATATAAATAATATTAGAAATATCTGTCTAAATTAATCAGACCTTTAACTGCAAGAATGAATGTGGCATGCCCATACTCTCTATATTAAAGGAGCGAAATGAGCACTGCAGACCTAATAGTGAGTTGGAGCCACAGACATTATATTAAATAGTTTGAAATCCTTTTTTAATATACCGACAAAATCCTATTTAATGGATGGAAATCCTATTTAATATACAATCTATGGCTGAGGCGAGTTGTCCAACCCCTCCCCCTTCCTCTAACCCACCGCTCCCTCCTCCCCAGGCTCAAAGAAGCTCAAGGAGGAGTGCAAGACGAGTGCAACATTGTAATTTGACAGTGACAAGCGGTGAGGAGTCCTCCAGTGATCCAGTTAATCAGCTGTTTAAGTTAGTTGTCTGTCAATGTAAAGTTAAGCCCTTTATCCTGAAAACAAAAGCCCACTGCTCTGAAAATACACACTCTGGAGGTTGAGTTCAGTGACTGCCTGTCTTACTGCTTGACAGACCCTATTAACATATTGCTCAATTTAGCTGTTAAGAACATTTTCTCCTTTTTCTGAGATTATTAATAATTTCTTAAGACTTATACTTAATACAAACACATTTGAGGAACATGTGGCATTATGTTAAACTCTAATTAACGTGAAACAGGCAAACTAAAACAGTCATTCCAGCCTGGAACAGAAATTTCAGAGGACACTGCAGCTCTAGTGAGTTTGTCTTGTCAACTTAACATGTTTCCTTAATTTCTGATGACACATCATGGTCATTTTATGATTTATTACAGTAAACATATTACAGATTTCTCCTTAAAAGTGAGAAGTAAAAATCTAAACTTTTATATTAGTGCATGAGAATTTATTATTTAATTTAACATGGAAAATGCGTGACTGTAATATACTGAGACCGAGAAATTTTAAGTGAAAGCAAAAAGTGTAACAAGAGTCCCCGGTCTCCCCTACTTTCTTTCCACCACTGATTTTCAGGATTCATCATTTCCATTTTGGAATTAATCACTTTTTTCAGTCATCATTAATTATATTATAACATTTAAATGATAACAAAACATAATTTATTTTTTGACAAATTAATTTAGTGATGAAATGAAACGAATTCAAGAAAATCAATTTCTTAAATTCCTGAATGAAACCTGAATGTTTTGGGCGATTCTCATCACCAAAACAACCAAAACCAACGTATAATCAGACTGTTGAACATATTCGGTCAGTGGGACAAAGCTTTCAGATGTAGGTCACCAGAGAAGCCACAAACACATCCTTCTTGAATCCTTCTCTTCTCGGTTTAACAAAGATCAGATGTGGAGTCGCGGCTGTCTGCTCGCTGGACACTGCCCACACCTTGTAACACATTCACTCACATGCCAGCCGGAGTTTGCGTGCGCAGTTTTCTTGCTCGCATGCGTCGGGAGCGCACAGAGGGCGCAGCGCCGGTGTCAGTTTGCTCCAGCCTCTTGTAGCGGTCGGTCGGTCGCTGGCTGCTGACTGTGTTGCGCGCAGTGGCGTCTGAGCAGCAGGAATTTGGGGAGTGGAAATTCCGCTGTTACTTTCACGGCTCGCCTCGTATTTCTGACATTTCTGCTGTGGCGGTCAGTCGGAGGAAGAGAGGCGGAGAGAGAACTGAGAGAAGGAGTAAAGATCTGGAGAGCAGCGCGGCTGGTTTTCACTGAACGCCGGTTTAACTGCTGATTTCTCTAAAAAAATTCTCCTCTTGGAAGTACGTCCACCGCTCTTGAGGTTTGAGAAAGAATCGAAGGCGCGCTGCTGCTGGATTTTTCTTTTTCTTTCTTTTTTTTTTTTTGATTCTTCGTATTTTCTTGTATTTGGATTATTTTTTTCCTTCCAGGAGATGATGGCAAGTTGCTCCCTGACAGACACGGGGATCTGCTGCTGAAGCTCGCAGGATGCTGGGGACCCTACAACAAGCACACCTCTCACTTTGAGACAAATTTTCGGTTATTTTTTACTCCCTTTTGGACGTGTAACCCTCCTCCTTCTGGACGTTTTCCCCTCTTGCGTTTGTCTTTATTTTCTTTTTCCCCCCAGAATGTCTGTGTTGGACAATCCAAGGATGCGTAGTGGATTGCTATTGTTCCTTTTCACCCAAGTCATCTCGGTTGCTTCGTTGACTCAAACTGGTAGGTGTTGACTGGTCGTCTGAAAACAAGTGGCTTGACAACAGGCAGTCTGGCTTCTGAACATTGATTCGTTTTGCATCATTTTGCACCATTGTTGCCTCTCACCTGTTATCGCCTCGGCTTTCCCTTCGAGAGCACGTCTGCAGGGCTTCAAGTTAGACCATAGATATACTGTTTTTACTCTAATAAATTAAAAGAATTAAATATACTATACAAAATACACCAAAATCTGATTTTAACATATGTTTAAAGATACGCAAACGGTCATAGAATCAATTAAAAACTGACAATTTATAATCAAAGACGCACAAGAAGTCCTTATGTGAATATTTCCTCAATAATAGGAATATTACGCATTTTTCGTGGCGCTTCACCCATTCAAAGACGCATTTTGGGTCTTTTACGTGCGTTGCCACTGAAGCTTACAAGCAATTTAATAAATCATTCATTGAGAAAATTAAATTTAATCATCCTGCCCGTTTGCAGGAGAAGCAGCAGCAGCCAGCGCACCTCACCTTCATGGGCGTAATCACACCTTATGGCAGGGATGCGAAGGCACCCACACCTTTTCTAAAACAGTGTAATCGAGGTGGTTTATCACCTTTTTTGAGGCTGGAAGAATTACACAGGATGTGAATTTATAGTGACAATGTGTGGATGGGAGCTTGGCGCAGAAATTGGCGCCTTTCTCTCATCATATTTCTTATTCTACTGGTGGATATTTTTGATTTATGGTGATCTCCAGATAAAGCTCTTACTGACGCATTTTAATCTTTAACCCTAAATTGTACAATCAGACAACATAAGTGCAGTTAAGTGCCTAAAAAAGTCCCCTTCTCTTCTCTAACTGATCAACTTTCTTGCTTCTCTTGCGGCGCAGATACATGCGGGGGGAATATAGAGATCCACACCGCGGACTACCTGACCTCCCCGGGCTATCCCAACGCCTACCTGCCCTCCCAGCACTGCGTGTGGGTGATCACAGCCCCGGAGCCCGGGCAGAAGATCCTCATCAACTTCAATCCGCATTTTGATCTGGAGGACAGAGACTGCAAGTAAGAGTCCTCAATCACTCTCTCTCTCTCTCTCTCACCCCTTCTCCTTTCTCCCACCCTCCTCCTCAATCCTGCCTGGATACAGTGTGAAACTCTGCCACCTATTGGTCAAGGAGGTCTACTCTGCTCCCAGGCAGCTGCTGGAGGCACAGGGGTGAGATGTGATGGCACTGAGGCTGTTGGCTGTTGTTTCAGAGGAAATGGGGTTTGATGGGTTTTGTAATTCATACTTGATAAGGAGGGAGGCTGTCTTATGGGGTTTTTTTTTGGCAGGATTTAGAGGAGAGGAGAGTGGACCATCTTCTTATTGATGGAGTTCAGTTTGCTCACTGAAGGAATCAAGAGATGGTGTTTGCTTTTCATTTGGAGGCAGACTTTACCTGTTTGTATTTGGAGCAGGAATAGAGTTTGACTCTTGTTGTTTGCAGAAATAGAACTTTGAGGATCTAATCTGATTTTAATGATTGATTGATTTGGAAGTGCTGCTGTCGGGTTTGTGTAAGTTTGAGGATGTTGAAAAAGACAGAACGGTTTTGTCTGAAGCTGTTTTTGGTCTGCAGTTACATTTTCTTCAGGGTGGCTACAGGTCCTTAAAAAAATTTAAAATGACTTCAATTCACATTTACTAAAAAAGGCCTTAGAAAGTATTAAACAGTCATAAATTTTGTTTGGGAAGGTTTTAAATATTTATTTATTGAATGCTGTAATTGTGGTGTAAAATGGTCTAAAATTGACCCCAAGCACAAGAGCTGAATTCAAATGCCTCTGTTATCCTGTTAGTTGTATTTGGACAGACGTTCTTTGACACACCAAGTTATTGTCATTTTGTCTTACTTATAATTTTGAACTGACAATAAATGTACTTAGTCAAAAGTGTAAGCCTATATGTTCATGTTTGATGTCTAGTTTTATTGCAAAATAGACTTTAAATTCAATTAAACTGTAATAAGAGTTCTTACATTAATCATGCTGATTCATTTAGACACCCTGTTCATCACTTTGAGCTTTTAGATTTCTAGTTGCAGCTGCAAGATAAGTTGATTAGTCAGTTAGGCAGAAAGTTAACTGGCAACGATATTGTTTATATCGTTCATATTGTTTAGACACTTTTAGGGGCAAAAATGGCAAAAATTCTCTTGCTCCAACTTGTTAAATGTGAATATTTCCTGCTTTTCTTTGTCATCCAGGATACTAAACTAACTTTGGTTTTGGGACTGTTGGCTGGACAATACAAGTGATTTGATGATTTGATGATTAACTTGGGCATTTTATGACATTTTTTAGATAAACATTTAGCTGGCTGATTGAGAAAATAGGTGTCAGATTAATCGGTAATGAAAATAAATGTTAATGAAGCCCAGTTTCCTGTCACCATCACTGTCTTGTGTGGCTCTGTGCTGACCAGGCAAGCGTTTTGGGTCGGTAAAGCATCCCGAACACAGCAAAATAATGAGAAAATAAGATAAATACAGGCAGAGGGCAGAGTCTCAAATACAGACACCAGCACACATCTACTGGGTTATACGTGATGACTGAGGAAGATTATTTTTATGTGACATTGTGTTTTAGGAAAATCCTGCAAAGTAAACCTTTAAAAACACTTTAAAACAATATGCACTTTCCACACAGACACTCAAACATGCATCACAAGTCATTCCTGCGAGTGTCTGAGGGTGCCTTCCTGAGCATTGCCCTACAAAACCTGTAAACAAGCACAAACACAAACGCGCACACAACCCCTTCACCCCCCTTTCCTTGACCCAGAGACACACACTCGATTGTGTGCATCCACACAACAGCCCATGTGTTGCTCTGTTCCATAAATAAGACTGTTTTTATGCCGGCTCCTCTGTCTTTTTTAAAAGCTCCATAAACGGCTCCTGTGTAAATCACGGCTGGCTGTCCGGCGCTGTCTCACAGATGGGGTCCTCCAATACTATTGGATCATGTTTCACCACCAAGGGACTAATAAAGCATTAGCGTTGTGGACAGATAGTGGATATTGTGTGTCTTTCAGTGGATCGCACACCTTCCTCAGTGTTGTTAGCGTTTTGGAAAGCTTTTATCTGGAAAATCTTATTCTGCAGTGACCTTATTTTGTGTGATAACCCAGGGAGCAGTATAAGTATGCAATAATGCTGTTTAGGTACTTAATGAAATGTAGTAAATCTTGGTGATAAAATTTTAGACAGTGGCTGGCACTGTAGCGCACCACCAACAGAGTATTATTGTCTGTTTAAATGACTTTTCCATAGGTTAATGTGCTGGAATAAGACAGCTGTAAAGTTAAACATTACGATTTAATCAGGGTTTAAAGGGATAGTTTGGATTATTTTATGTGGAGCTGTACTTACCAGCAATCAGTGCATTACACTACAGTAGATGGTGGTTTGCACGCCCCCAGTTTGGAGACGCAGAGAGGACTACCAGCGCAGTAGCTCAGGAGTGTACTGGTGTGGACAGGGTCACAAAGTCATATTTTAACCACTGAAAAGTGTCCACCTAAAAACATAGAATTACTCAATATCAGACAGCCTTTTCTGCAATTATAAAAGTAATCTCTCTCCAAACTAGGGCTGCAAATAACAATTATTTCCATTATTGAGTAATCTGTCTATCATTTTCACGGTTTATTGACCAGTTGTTTGGTGCATAAAATGTCGGAAATTGTGAAAAATGTTGATCAAAGCTCAGGCTGATGTCCTCAGAAGTCTTGTTTTGTCATTAACTCAAACATATTCAGTTTACTTTCATAGAGGAGTAAATAAACCAGAAAATATTCACATTGGAGAAGCTGAAATCAGAGAATTTGGGTATTTTTTCTGAAAGAAAAAAAATCAATTGATTATCAAAATATTTGATAGTTGACAACTAATCAAGTATTCGATTAGTTGTTGCAGCTCTGCTGGAAACCAACCAAACTCCATGGGTGAAATCAGTAATTTTACCTTCCACAACATGCAACCAGCAACTCCCGTGTCCTGGACGCTAAAATGACTGATGTCACCAGTGGAGCTCGGTTGGTTTAGAGAGAGAGATATTGGGCTTGTATATTGGCAGTTTCATGTTAGAAAACGCTGTCTGACAGCAAAGTACAGTAGTGAAAATATTATAGTGTTCATTTAAACTGATATAGATCTTTTTCTCAGTGGACCTTTTCTAAGTGTCTAAAAAACCCTTCTTTGTTTCTCAAAACTGGGGGCGTGCTTTCTGGCATTTACTGTAGGTAATATACTGACTAGCAATAAGTAGCCCCACATTAAATAACCCTTTTAACATTTGCTAAACATATTAGTCATGTATTTTTATCCAGTAAGAGAGCAGACAGGCTTCTTAAATCTGACAAACAACCAGCTGAGGGTCATTATTTTATTTTATTTTATTATTTTATTTTATTTTACATTATTTTTTGTCCAATAAGTGACAAAGTGTGAAACATGTAGGAAAGTTTCAAAAGATTTCCAAATTGATCTTTTTACATGTGAAGAGGCTCTTCTAGTTCTCTGTCAGTGTCCAGGCTCTTTTTCTCTGTGATGGGACTGTTGACTTTGGCCACTCGCACTTCTTGGTAAGCCTGCACACATTTCCACATTGAGATTGACACACATTTACTGCTACAGGATTCAAACCTGTGACCGTTCTGCAGCCAGGCCACCCTGCAGCCACCTCAACATGTCATTTGGCTGTTTTGTTAGGGGCCCTCCGTTTTGCTCGATTGCTTTCATTATTTGTTGTGTGAGTTTATGTTGGATGATGACGGGGTGTAGCTCGTAGCTCTCTGACTTGGCAGGAGCCGTGTTGTTCTTGGGAACGAGTCAAATGTTCGAAATATGCCCATTGAGCCGGGCTTTAAGCCTTTTGGCGAGACCGCTGTCCTACTTGAAAATTTCCTGAGATGATATTTAAGAGTTTTATTTCGCTGTCTGAACGTCAGCTTCAAAATGTGATACTCCAGTCAGTGATTGGAAACAACAAAAAGATCTAATGTTTTTCCATGAATTTGAAGTCTTAAAGATTGTGCTTTAAACTCTGCTGGTAGACAGGCTTGTAATCCAGAGACACGTGGGACAGCAAGTGTCTGTCAATCAACAAGTGTCCATGAGGACCATACTGAATCTCTATCAGTTCCAGATCTGACCCTTGACCTCTGATGTCTCTGCAGAGAGGAGTGATGAAACTGGGTTTTTGTCTCTCAGGAATCAAAAGCAAATGTATGGCAGAGCTGAAAAACTTGATTAAGGTTTTTCTCTGTTTTATATCATTGTTAAAAAAAAAACATTTTTGAGTTTTGGATTGTTGGTTGGACAAAACAAGAAGACATCACTTTTTGATTTATATCATTTAAAGGGAATTCTTTTACATTTGCTGATATTTAATTTGACATATGCCAAACAATCAATCAAATAATCGAAGAAAGTAATCAGTAATCAACACAATTCTGAAGAACAGTGTGCATCTTAGAGAAATTTGAAACTTTGATACTAAAAACAAAACAATACTTGATAAAGTTCAAGGCACACAAAATTGTTTTTGTGCCCACCCTTTTTTAAATTAATAACTTACACCTACCATTTTTTTGTGCAGTATCAAAAAAGTATTTAAGTATCAATACTTTTGACAAGCTTAGCCTATTTAGCTTTGCTCTTATCCAGTGACCCTTATAGTAACAGAGATTTGTTGGGGTTCAGGGAATTTCCCAGATGGACTTTTAATGTTCTGTAGGGAAATCAAGCCAGTGGCATTTAGGTTACAGGACAGTTTCAATAACACTCCCCTGTCCCACAGTTGTAAATAATTCAAATATACTCTCTTCCCGATTTAAATTTATTGTTGGACTGACACCTCCCCTCCTCCCTCATCAGATAGCCTGTCGCTGCCTGCCCATTTCTCCCAGTCCCGTAATTAAATTACTGGACCAAAATGGAACAAACATGTTCCAGTGCTGTGAAACATGTCTGCAGTCAAACTAGCCAAACAAAGAAGCCTTCGCACTGGCGTCCTCAAGCGAACACAGTCTGCATTTCCGACATCTGTGGCACAACATATCTTCCCCGTGCACCATCATGACCCAGGGTTTGTAATTATGATTCCTAATTACAGTGTTTTTAAAAATACATATTTGTCAGCCGGGAAATGCCTTTTGTCAGTGTGATTCATAAAGGAGGAGACGTAAACTTTGGGGGAATTTTGCACTAAAATTGGATTATGCACCAGTTTGGAAAAAATGACAACTAATAACAAAAACAGATTTTATTTAAAGGATAGAGTGCACATTTATGTAATAACAGAAATATACGTACATCATAAATTTGCTGGGATTCCAAAGAAAATATACTGTAGCATCTTTCATGATGAACTTTGAGGTTTAAATGGATTAATTTGTGGTTCACGAGGCCGTCATGAGCTTCTGTAAAACAGTCAGTCTGGGTGATAATTCCAACGACAACCTTTTACTTCGACAAACTCTCAAGTGACACAATCTGCGCTCAGTGAACAGACGTTGGTGTAGACGAGAACCAGTAACACTTTTGTTCAAACACGCTCGGCTCTGCCTCCGTAGCCAATCTGGAGTGGCACCAGGACAAGTCTTGTCTCACGTCCATGTCTGAAATAGCGTGGCCGACAAAGTGAATCCCTGCGGAGCGCGGTAAAATAGAGCAGAGGCATGGGTAAGGAACATGCGTCGGTGGCGGGATAATTTGGGACATCTTTTTAAGAGTTGGCTGAACTGGTTCCTCCTACATGAGGCTGTAGCTGGCACGGTCCACTCCTCACACATACACACAATGCTCACACACACACATAACACACACATGCACACAGGCAACCAAACTTTCTGTCACTTACAGTATGCTTCATGTGCACTCTGTGGTGCAAACAGCTACAGTGTTCATGCCTCGCAGAGCCTCTAACACACATTCTTGTACAGTTTTGTAACACTGACACACACAGAGTAACTTTAGAGGAGAAATTTGTGGTATATTTACTGTAATAAATCATAAAATGAGCATCATATGTCATCAGAGATCAAGGAAACATTAAGTTGAAATACTCACTTCTCTGACATAAGTGCAGCAGCATCCTCCTTTGGAATTTCTATTCTGGGCCGGAATAACTGTTTTTGTTTGCCTGTTTCATGTTTATTGGAGTTTAAATTAAGACAGAGTGCTCGCTGAATGAGTAAGTGTCTGTTTATGAGTCATAATAAATCATTAATAGTCTTTGAGAAGGAGTAGATGTTTATAACGGTTAAATTGAACAATATGTCAGTGGAGTCTGGCTGGCAGTCCAGAGTGTGTATTTTCAGGGCAGTGGGCTTTTGTTTTCCGGATAACAGGCTTAACTTTAATTTGACAGTCAATGAACAGTTATAAACAGCTGATCAGCTTACAGTGTAGGACCTGAATTTGCTTGTTATTGTCAGTTTTCAATGTTGTGCTCGCCCTGTACTCCTGGGGAGCTCAGCCTACAGAGCTTCCCTGAGTCTGGGGAGAAGGAGGATGATATATTAGATGGGATTTCAACTTATTTGATACAACGTCAATGGCTCCAGTTTGCTATTTTGCTTCATATTTCTCCTTTAAAGGGAAAATCCACTCTACCTGTTTTTTAATGTCACATCTTGGATTTATGGGCTCAGACTCTTCACGAGGGGTCACTGAATGCTTTGATGAGTATGAAAAATATTTGAATATTATGTTATTGCTAATTCGCAGTCACAAGATCGCAACTGATCTGAACAGCGATGTCAGATTTTGGAGAGAGGAGCTCTCCACCACCACACCAAATGAGTGAATATTTTTTGAAAGAATGTGTTCATCCCTCCAGTTGAGTCCCTCAAATGTGTTAAGGAGAACTGAAGCTGGTTGACCAAACCCTTACTAAGGGTGCTCTCACACCAGAAAGTCCAAACCAAGGTCCATGCTTTTGTTACACTGTATACATGTCATCTGCTTAGTTTTGATTTCCACATTACAATTCTGTGAGCGAACTTTACATAAAAAACTGCTTGTACTGTCGTCATCACCTGCGTGAGTTGTGTCTCTCTATACTTGCAGTTGATTACTTTGTAGATGAATGAAATGTGTGACAAATGAAAAGTGTCAAAATGCTTTTTTTCCAACTGACTCTATGACAGCGGTCCAAAAGTCTGAACCATTCAAAAGAATGTTTTCATACCAGAAACCAGCTGAATCACGGTTCAATTTGATCAGGACCAGGACCACCTCTTTGGATCGGACCAAAGGTCAGCTGTTTTGGTCCTAGGTTTTGCAACAGTAATTTAAATTTGGATCAGACTGAAAAGTCCAAAAGACTGGACCAAATGTGGCAGGTGTGAAGTTACCCCAAGACAAATGGTGGTTTTTCCGTTATTCAGTCAACCATCTTCATATACATCACATACAATATATAAGATACTTTCATCTGCTACAGCAGAGTTTTAGAGCTAAAACACTAAAGCAAAGGTGGGTTTGTATTTGAAGTTCACTTTAGGAGAACTCCATCATTGATTTAATATTTTATCATTTACATCACTGAGAATCAGATTCTCTTCATCTTACTTTATTAGGTCCACCTAGCTAAATTTAATCCAACCTAAAACCACAACTTACAATAAATCCGACTTTCATAAAGGTCACCATGCTCACTTGTAGTTTAAACTGTTGATGCTGATTCAACTTCATGGTCATTTTGGAGACTGTGGTGATATTGAATTGTATTCTTTATATAAATGGGGTGGTCAAAATATTACAAACATCATATCCTTCATGAAGGTGGGGATTATTGCAGGGCTGCTGTGTTGGTTTGCATTAGTTGGTTCAACTTGCAGTAACACAAGTTCAGACCACTGAAGCAAAGGTAGTCTGAGCATGCTGAGGAAAAGTTGGTAAAGGAATAGCAAAGAAATGAATTACAGCACGTGATCACAGAATAACTGCAACACCATTCCATGATGATAAATAACAGCTTGTGGAATGAGAGAAATAACAGGAGAGAGAAAGAAAAAGAGGGAGATGCTATAAATTCCCCTACAGTGTGATGGAAGGACCAGTTGTTCCTTGTGTCCCGAGGCAAAGTGCTCCGTGATTAGTCAAGAAAAGCAGAGACATAGTCACAGGACCCACCGCCTGGAGCTGTCACATGAACGGAAACACACATTTTGATGGCGTTTGTGTGTGTCAATGTGTGTATGTGTGGGGGCTGGGTGGCTGTGGCATTTATAAAATCAGCCATGGATTTTGTTTTTCAGTCACTCCATGTTTTCAAATTTGATGTCACTTGGCTGATCACGATGACTGTAAACAACAAATCAGTATTTGAAATGTACAACATTTCAGTTAAAGTGGTGAAAAAGATGGCTGGATGGGTGGATGAAAGATAAATAGTTGTAGGTTGGATGATAATGGAGAGACTGGTAGATCAATAGATTGATTGCTAAGTGGATGGATGGAAGGATGTCAGTCTGCATTGATGGATAAATGATGGACGCATGAATCTATATGGATTGCTGAACAATGGATAATGGTTCTTTGTAAGACTAACCCTTTTCATCCAAAGAACTCTTTTTAGAAGAAAAAAACATTGGAATATACAGCTTTGGGTTCTCGCTGGCAGCCTCAGAAGGTGGAAAGTTTCTGGATTGAATGTCCTGAGAAGGGGTCTAGGTGGAACCATGACACCATAGAAGGGTTCTCTGTAGAACCTCTGGGTGGACCTTCTAACAGGAACAAAAAAGGGTTCTCCTATGCGGACAAGCTGAAGAACCCTTTATGGTTCTAGTTAGCGCCTTTATTTCTAAGCCTAGAGGTCAAAATATTGAGGGGAGTGTGTATCGTTGCATGATAGATGGAAGAATTTCAGCACAGGTGAATGAATCAACAGGTAGCTGGAGGGACGGACAGATGGATGGATCAGCTGATGGAATGATGAAGGGATAGGTGGATTGATGACTGGATTGGATGTTGGATGTTGGATGAAGGATGAAATTAATTGTTAGACCATGTCTTGAAGGATTTTGGGGGTGAATGGAAGGATTGATTGGTGGACAGTGGGTGAATGAATTTCTGGATGATAAATGGAAAGATGATAGATGGATGGATGGATAGAATAGATGGATCAATCAAAAGATAGGTCGATGTATCAAAGGAAGGATGTATCAGATGATAAATGGAAGAATGGCAGGACAGATGAATGAATCAACAGATGGCTGGAGGGACGGACTGATGGATCAACTGATGGGACCGCGGTCGGATAGATGGATGGGTGATTGGATTAATTGCTGGATTAGGGATGAAGTCAATTGTTGGACTGCAGATGGAAGGATTTGAGGGTGAATGGATGTATCGATTGGTGGATTGAATTGCTGGACAATGGATGAATGAATTTCTGGATGACAAATGGAAAGTTGGAACCTCAAACAACAAAAAAGTGTGTTAAAAGCCTTCAAAATCTTTGATTGATTTTTTTTTTTAAGAAAATGTTGGTCTTCAAAGGGGCCAACTCAAAGAGTCTCACTTCCTGGTTTAAAAACGGCGGAAATACTGCTCAAGCACTTGTAAGCTTTCTATTTTTTGACCAATTCATTAAATAAAACTATCAGATGTGTCTTATGTGTCAACTCTGTAGCCCTTCTAAATCAAAGCTAAATAAGAATTGCAGTTTAAGATGTGTAATTTGATTAGCATTACAAGAACTCTTAGAAAGTTTAAAAAATAAAATTACTCACTACGACTATGCTGTGAAATTTTAAAAAAAAGTACGTTAACGTAAGATGTCAAGTCCAGCAGGTTTTCCATCTGCTGGAGTTGACAGGAAGAGGAAAATTAAAATACCCTCCAAAAGTTTTTTCCCCAGTTCTCAAGAATGAGTAAAGTCATTTCAGACATATTTACAGTTATGAATCAAGGCCACAACTAAAAAAAATTTTAATTAAAAAAATGTCACAGCTGCCGGAACAAAAAACCTTCAAGCGAATGGATGACTTAAAGAGATCGGTGGGTGAATGGATGGAAGAATTGGATGTACTGTTGAATGATAGATAGAAGAATTTCCTGACAGATGTGTGAATCATCAGATTTCTGGATGGATGGAGGGGTGGAGGGGTGGATTGCTGCATGGGTGGATAAACGGTTGGATAAACTTAAGTCCTCAGCACATTTTTGATGACCTCCTCTTGTAAAAGTGGAAAACAACAGCGTCAGTTGTCTAGTCTCGTGTTTGTGCCACAGCACAAAAATGCGCCACATCACAAATATTCAGTTGAATCTCCTCCTTTTTATGTGGCTTTAGACCGAGGCGTTGTTTCTCCAGCAGTCTTGTGCTCAGTTTTCAGTCTGACTTTGCCAGTTTTAAGGAAAATAAAAGTGTCCCCTCCAGATGGTTGTATTTTTCAGTTCCACAACAGCCACACAAAACAGGAAGACTAAATGTGCCGCTGTCACAGAATGGTTAGCCTGTGGCTCGCTTCCAAGGAAATTTGAGGCGTGAGCCTCCAGAAATTATTTGGGTGTTTGTTGTGTGTTTTGTAGGGATGTGTTCCTACTATTTGTTACTTTGAAGTACAAAAGAGAGACGTGAGAATTAGGTCAGTGAAAGATGGATATTTGTTTTGTTTTCCTGTTTGTAGTCTAAATGAGCAATTTTCCTGTCTTATGTAATATGATTTGTCTTCTGTATTTCACTGACAAATTTGTTATTTCTGATGTGCATTTGTTAAAACAGAAAATATAAACCCTGACAGTTTAAGGCTTTAATTGGGACTGAAATGTTCTAATGTGAATGTGACTGAAATGTGATTTTGCCCTCTCAGCTTTGTTTTAGTTTGTTTTGATTTAATTTCACAGTGTCTTATTAGTGGTATTACCAGTTTGAGCAAAAAAGATTAAAATTCAGGGTTTTAATAGCATAGAACAACAAATATACAGATCAGAATACCTCTCTTTTGCCATGCCATCTTTGCTTTTCAAAATTACTCCCACAATGCAATGGGGTCTTACTCTGGGACTCCCTGACAGTACTCAAGCAAAGGACATTTGTTTAATCATTAAATTGTTTCTGGTCATTTAGTGATCCTCACAGAACTTCAAATATTCAAGGAATGAGAAAATAAAAAAGTAGAAATAGAAATTAAAATGAAGACAGGAGGGGAAAGGAGACGTAGAACACAAGGGGGAAATCTGTGTAAAAAAAGATACTGTGATCTCTGAGTTGAAGACTAAACAAAGGGGAAAGAGAGAGGGGAAGAGTACAGACAGACTCAGAGAGACAGAGGACTTGAGGCTGGTTGGCATGGTCAGTCTGATCCTGACCTCAGTGACAGACCTCTCGCTGTCTCTCCTCCTCCACCCTCAGGCTGTTCTGCACCATCACTTTCTCTCTGTCTCTCCTCACACTCTGAACTCCATGTGCACTCGTCATGTTTTCAGCACATTTTTTCCTCTGTTCGCCATATGCTCTTTGTCTCCTTCTCCTCGATTTGGAAAAATGATGGGGAACTTTTGACTGTGTACATCCTGATCTCCTGGCTGTGTTTAATATAGACTAAACACTAAATGATGACTGAGCAAATTGTACCCACAACTGCGATTTTACATACTTTATATCTGAACCGCATTATCAGCGAAAGGCATTTGCACCTTTACTGGGGTAAGAATCAGCGATGTGAGAAGGGTAGCTAAAGATGCTAACATAATAGCAAACAACTGCCTATTTCATATCCAGCAATGGACGTGAGCAACATTAGAATTCATGTGACGTGTGTTTCTGGCAATTTCTGCTGAATCAAAGTCCAGTATCTACTCTTAATTCAACTCTATGTTGGACTCTATTCACTTCTGACAAAAATAACTTGGGCTTTAGCTGCTAAATCCTCCACTTTCTTGACCTGAAAGTCCCTAACTTTGTCTGATCACATTTGATCGTGTACAGTTGGCTTAAAACTTTTTTGCTGAAAATAGCTGCCTGCTTTATTTGGAAATGAGGTTTATGAGAGCCAAAAATATGAGACTACATCAAAACACCAACTGTGTTCCAAAATTCATCATTTAGCTATTAGCCATTAGGCTAGCAAGGTTAATCTTGTTGTCAACAACTAAGCTGTACAGCTGTAAGACTTTTTGCTTTTTACTATACTTTATACCATTAAAGTATGGTTTAGTTAGCTTCAGAGTTACAAGCTTATACAGGATTGATAAAATTGTCAGTTTTTATGTAAGAAAAGCCATTCAAAATGTCTGAGAGGATCAGGACATATCTCGGTCAAAATTAACCTGAGCATTCATATGAACTCATGTTTCTGGCGACTGCTTCTGACAAAAATAACTGGGTCTTTAGCTGCTAAATGCTCTATGTTCACCAGATAGTCATCATTTAGCTATTATCATTTAGCTATTAGCCATGAGACCAGCTATCATGGTTAAGCTAGTAGTCAACAATCAAGCTGTGTAGCTGGATGACAGACGTTTTTCTTTGTATGTCTGCTATGAATTTTTGAGCGTTTAAATTTTGATTTACTTAACTTCAAATATCCTCTGTGACCTCATGCATATTTGATAAAACTAAGCTAAGGAAAGCTTCTGCTGAATGGAAGTCCAATATCTTTCCTTTTTACTTTGTTTTGTCTGCATCAACTTCTTGTTTAAATAACTGGGCGTTTAGCTGCTAAATGTGAAGGGCTAGCTTTGTATATTTATCATTAGAAATACTATTTAAATATTGATTTACTCAACTTCGAAATTCCTCTATAAGGTCATGCAGGTCAGATAAAACTGGCATTTTTATGTAAAGCAAAGGAAAGTCATGAAAAAGGTCCAAGAGCATCAGGACACACCTCAGTAAAAATAAATAAATGATAGACTGCATGTTCAAGCAGTTCGAAACATTTTATGATGCCTTACCAATTATCAAATAAGCAGTTTAGGCTGTTTGGTGCCAGAAATCAGTGTTACAAGGTTCAGAATTTATCTATCAATAAATATAATTCCTGTTTTTTTCCCACCATTTATAGATCAGAGTAAGAATAGAGTACTGAACATTGGCTGACTTTCAGCAGTTGACTCTTGTCTCTCAGCAGCAAATATTTGTCTAATGGAAGGAAGGGTGAACTTTGAATCCTGCTATTGTTTCTGTTATGCAACTCTGGATTGTTTGGATTTGCTTTTCTAAACAATTATAGACACAAACTCTGCGTCACATATGAATCAGCTCACACATAAATAACACATACACAGGAACATACTGTGTACACACACGCACACACAATAAAACTAACAAATTAACTAAACATAATCAGACCTATTGTGGTGGATTCCCTGCTCATCAGTTAGTTGCACGTAAACACACACACACACACACACACACACACACACACACACACACACACTTACACACACACTCACACTTTTGCACTCAAATGAAAACACATGTCAGATTAGATCCTTAACGAGCAGATTAACGAGGAGAGAGTTTGGTGGGGCTGGGGGGGGGGTCACACGCACACACACAACTGCAATCTCAGGATTTACAAGATACACTCGCTGATACACTCCAGATGTTCCAAAAGCAAAATACACACTCTTGCATGCAAGATAGAAGGGCATCTGTCAAAGTAAACAGTTGGATTTAACTGTGACGATAAAGCTTGTTTTGAACTCTTTCTGCACTTCTATTGGCTGTTATCCTGCATTAAAGCTCACCATATTATAATCCACTCTATAAAACGGAGAGTACCAGTCCTCGATTATGATTGGCTGTTGCCATGGCCTCTTGGGGCTTATTGCTTTAGTTAACACTGGATGTACAGTAAGCATAAAAATGACAGAGATGTCAGGAAGCGAAGGGATCGGTGGATTGCTGGATTGGCTGGTTGAATAAGTTTGGGGGATTTATCCAAAGACGCATTTGGGAGGATACTTAATGTGATGATGGTTGGACATGGCTACTTTTAAATCTTCAAGTCTTAGGCAGTTTTCAGACTCAGACTTCAACCATACTGTAAGTCTTTTTTTTTTTCCCTCTTCAGAAACATGGATCACAGACATCATCACATCCCTGAAAAATGTGAAAAATGTACGATTTTCCTTTTTTAGATTTAACTGTTACTTTGGTCGTGATACCACATAAAAGCAAGAAAATAAGTCATGCATTGGTTCATGGCATGTCATAATGCAGCGGCACCTTCAAAGGAGAAGTTCGTAACAATGCAGGCATTCACCAGATGTGTATTTTCAGAGTGAAACTTGTTTTTAGGATAATACTAGGGCTGCGCGATATGGCTTATGAATTCATAGACATTTTGAGGCTATTCTGCAACAGATGATATATATCTCGATATACACATTTTCTCTGAAGTAACTACTGTAAAATTAAAGTATTTGAATTGAGCTCAACCTTAAACATCTACAGAAGTAAAAGTGCATTAGACACATTAATGCAGCAGTAATATTAACCAAAAAACATCAGATAAAATACAGTAGTAAAACATTAACAGGGACCATTTGTTACATATTGACTACTGTAAAGGAGCAATGTAGCCATTGTGCAGGCAGAAACTAGTAGAGCAGTCCAAATTATGTTAAATAGGTTATCAATTCCTCTTTAACATGCAATCTATGGCTGAAGTGAGTTGTTTCCCCACGGCTTCTCCTCCCCAGACACGGCAGAGACAGGCAGACTGCAGGAGTGCAGGATGCACATAACCTCATAATTTGACAATAACAAGCCACGACAAGTCCTACACTGTCAGTAAATTAGCTGTTTATAAATATGAATAAATGTATAAATATCAGTTGACTTTAAATATAAAGTTAGGCCTGTTATCCTGAAAACAAAAGCCTGTTGCTCTGAAAATACACTCTGGACAATGAGTTAAGTGGCTGTCTGTCTCACTACCTGCCAAACTCCATTAACATTTTGATCAATTTAACAATTAGACACATCTACGCCTTCTACAAGATTATTAATGATTTCTTATGACTCATAAACAGGCACTTACTCATTTGGCAATAATTCGTCATTAATTTGAAATCTGATTAATGAGACGTGGAAATACAAAACAGTTATTCTGGTTCAAAGTCAAGTGAAGCGAGTATCTCAGCTTAACATGCGTCCTTGATCTCTGATGACACATCACGGTCATTTTATGATTTATTACAGTAAACACAGATTTCTCCTTTGAGTAAATTTTGCTTTAATACTTAAATACTTTTACCTTAATACGTTTTAGAAAGGCGAACTTTTACTGGTAGTGGAGTATTTTCACAGTAGGTTTGGTTTTAGTACTAAAGTAATGGACCTGAATATTTCTTCCACCTCTGGTTAGGACACCCACAGCCTAACTCCCCCTGTGTGTTACTGGCCAAACCTTCTGCCTTAAGGAAGGTGGCCTTGTGGGTAACCTGTGTGATGGAGTGTGGCCACTAAGTCAGGCCAAAGACAATTAAAATAGCATGAAGCTGGAGGTCTCCCAAATACGGTTTGAAGCTGTGGAACCGGAAGCCATGATTACAGTAACAAACACGATCAGATGATTTATTGTGTTACTTACAAGCCGACACTGTCGTAACATTACATAAACAAGGACTTTTTATTCTTTTCTGAAACACTGAAAAGTCAAATATGACAATATGGTCATCTCCTTAATCGCATATTAATTTATATTTGAATATATTGAAAATATTTGCTATATCGTTCAGCCCTGAATAGTACATTTTTATACTTGTGTTTTTGTGTGTATTTGATGACAAATTGCACTAAAATGACGCCAATGATGTTATCCAACTTCAAGTTTGTGAAGCTCTTGGCTTTCACATTTGGTGTGGACTCCATGGGAATCTACTTTTGACTGTTTTTCTGGATTTCAGTCCAGCTACAGCAGCTTTCACACCTCAGCAAAGCAAAGCTCTCAGTGAAAACAGCATCAGGTCCAGAAAAACCTGTCCAACTGGCTCAAAAATGTGAAAATGGCCTTACATGAACTTCGAAGTGAGTAAAATATCCAAAAATTGACTGTATTATAAGAATTCAACATGTCTTTGCCTTCATTAGTTTTTAAGATAGATAGATTCTTTCTTCTTTCTCTGTGACATTCTGAAAAATAAAACTGACCTACATGTGCCTGAATGGCACTGAAGTCACAAGACACTGTTAAAAATTGTATCCAACAAACAGAAATGACTTTATTTCATGCATCTGATTCATAAATCTGCATGCTTGAGCACTTAAAAGGCCCGTGAAAACTCAATGTCATGCTTGCGTCTGGATATACGGGGGTCAGAGGTCAGTCAGTGGGTCAAACTGTGTTTTAACCTTCTCCGAGGAGGACGAGCACCCTGGGAGGCTTTGTCCTTCTAAATACGCGCGACGGGAAACCCCGCCTCCATCGGAGCCTAAATTGCTGTTCACCAGTAGCATGGACAATAAAGTCTTTTTCTTTCACAGCTTGTAGAGGAATGTGTTGTATCTGTCTGTGCAGAAACGCCTCGGGGTGACCTCCCATTGAGACATGTTGGTGGAAGATACGCACACACACTCACACATGTTGTGGGCAGATGATAAACAGATTAAAGTGCGTGGGAGGCACACACATGCATACACAACAAAAATTAAACTTAAGACATACGTGGATGTAACAGACATGAATATATTCAGTCTGATGACCCAAATCTTTCAGGTCAACTCTTTACTAAACAAAACCTGGGGCTTTTATTTTGACACTCTAAAAATATGCGCGTCTGTAATTGTTTTTTTTGCCCATGATTTTGTTTTTGTTTCTGAATCTTCATTATATTAACTTTTAGGTACTGTGAGGAGTCAGTGAGTCAGTGTTCGTCTGTGTCATGAGCTCTGAGTTATTTTGAATCAGACTGCTGATTGACGGAAACACAGCAGGTTCTAAGGAAATGGGTGTGTTGGCAAAGTGTTGAGAGCAAAGTCATCTGTGTGTCACCAGAACATGATTTGTTCTGGTATTATGTGCCAGCTGTTCAGTATACTGCACATTATGATGAGTGATTTTAGTATCATTTTAACCAGTAGCAGTGGTAGTGTTGATCCTTGTACTAAGTAGCAGTAGCACAATGTTGCAGTTCTCCATTAACAAGTAAGAATCCTGCTTTGGAGGTCTTTATTAAAAGTATTAGGTTATAAAAGTATAGGTCTTTCTCATGAGAAACAGTCCCTTAATCCTATTAAATGATTTATGCATTAGTGTTGTCACGATACTGGAATGTTTTTGAAAATTTCCATATCACAGGGAAAAATTGGCACAACATTCATATTTCTTTTTTAAATTTTCAATTAAAATATAAATATATCATGAAACCCTTTTAGAAAAAAATGTTCTTAGATATTTAGATTAGCTCTGGAGGAGTTTAGTTTAGCTTTGAGCATCCAACAAGAAATCACACTTATCAACAGCCATTTACCGGGCCGTCATGTTTAATGCCTGAGTAATGTTGAAATGGGAGCTATCATCAAGCTCTTTATAGAGGTCAGTGTCTTTCAGGTGCTTTGCTAAATGTGTTGTGGTAGCACCTTTCATTAGCACTGCTCTGCAGCATCGCTTGCATATAAGCTTTTATCCTCTGTTGATTTGCCTCAAATGCAGATTGTCAGCTGGTGCACAACTGGTAGAGGTGTATCGAGACTTCGGAAAATTGCAACAGAAAGCTTTTCAAATATTCAGAATCGATATGTATCAATAAATCAATTTTTTTTTGACAGAACTCTTATGCATTATTGAAGAAGCAACAATCTGTATCTTTCAGGCGGTCCTTTTGAGGCTATCCCCAACTACATTCAATGACGTTTGGCAGTTTCCACCGTAGATTTTCCTACACGTCTCGAAGGGGAATCTGCAAGCTCACAATTAGATGCCACTAAATCCTATACACTGGTCTTTTAAGGGTTAGTGCAATTTTAGTTTAGTATATTAGACATAACCAGCAAAAGTTCCATAGTAACCTTAAGTATATTGTAATTTGATTACAGTGAAAACTCAACTTCTGCTCTTGACTCTGTTTTCAGGCTTCAGAAAATCTAACTTGTGACAGAAGATTTTTGCCAGTTGCAAGTTGGTAAGATAGTTGAGTCTCTTCCCCAAAGTATTTAATGACCTGGGAACGAGACTCTGCAATCAACGATCTTTCTCCCGGTCTTTAACAAGACACTGAAAAACGTTTCAGATGCTGCTGCAATATCGAATTGATGATGCTAGCTTCCTTCTATCGCTCATGATGCTAAAGTGTTAGCCTGGAGCTCCAGAAGCAGTGATCCACAAAGAACAGAAGAATCATTTTGTTGTTTGTGTTTGCGTGCCTGAAAAGCTACTGTAATTTGCCAAATGTATTTACCCGCTTTTAACTTCATTTATTTCTCAGATGCAACTCGTTAAATCACAACACCAGCAGGCATCTCTGCTTAATAAAGTCATTCTTTGAAATGAGAACTATTTCACAATATCCAAATGTTTGCTCTTCATCTTTCTATCTGCCTCCCCATCTGTCTGTCAGCTAGACTCTTACATTGCCAAACTGAAGCAGTCCCCGCTGAGGTTTCTATATGTGTCTGAATAGAGCCAGCTAATTAATGTCACATGCTTTTGGGAATAAGAGACGTGGACGTATAGTCAGCCAGGCCTCTCTGTGAATGCTGATGAACTTGTCGAGGGCTAACACATGTCAAAGTGCAGTGGAAGTGACACAGTGTTTATTGCTTTGCCCCTAACTCACTTTACAGAGGTGTGGTTTGAGTGTCAGCTGACAAAAGGCCTTTTTCCTCCCAAATCTCTCAGGTACAGATGGAGACATTTCTCTGAATTCAGACTCAGAAAGGGCCTTCTTTGTTTGTTTAAGTCTAAAGTTACCCCGACAGACTCCGGATGTACAACCTCAATTCTAAAATAGTTGTGAAGTTGTGTAAAATGTAATTTGCCATCCCAGCTTTCTCAGAATTGGGGTTGTAGTAACTCGCTCGCTTTGTTTTCCATACGACACACACAAGTTGCAACACTTTGACCCCGTGAGGAACTTCTCTTCCTCCCCGAAAACATCGACTTTGACTTTGATTCTTTTCAACTTTTTCATATTAAACCCCACTGAGTTTGCACCAAATCTCATTTCATCCTTCAGGGTCCCTAAACAGTCTGTCTAAGAGAGAGGGGGGAAAGAAACGCCGTTCTCCTTCCCTCCTCTGTCAGATTAAGGCTTCCTAAATGAGAACAAATTCCACCTCCTCCTCGCCTCCCGTTTTAATTTCCCAGCAGGATTGTGCTGCCGTGGCTTTGTATCTGCACGGCCGAGGTGAAGGATGAGGATATTCATACTTTGGCTGCTTGGCCCAATTTATTTTTTGGGCAGTTTGTGTGTCTGTGTGTGTGTGTATGATCTCACTAGGATTTTCTTGAATACATTTCTTCAATTCTTGGAAGCGTTCGTGATCATACTGTACTGTAGACACTGACTGACCAAATAACGTGTTGTCTAATCAATGTTTTGTTTGTTTTTAAATGTGTGTTGCTTTTATTACAGTCGTGGTCATAAAATTAAATGTGTGTGGGTGGATGGGTGACGCGAGTTGGTATTTTTGAGTACGAGTGTGTGTTGTGAGTGTGTGTACTTTCTGTGTATGAAAGGAAGTGGCATCTAGTGATTGCTCATGGCTCTGATGGGTAGTTGTGCAGACATCAATGAGTGTGTCTTCTTTATGGAGAGCTTTATTTTGAATCCTCACTTATACAAAGGATTATTTTAGGGTTAAGACTCGGTGGAACTGGGGTTAAGATGAAGACCCACTGGAATAGGAATGTAAGAGAATATAGATGCACTTGCGTATTGTGATATTATGTTTTGTGACGCTTTATGAATTCTCAAAACACTGTATTGTGATACTTTGATGGATGCGTTTCAGACATAGTGAACTAAATAGCATATTGGTAAGGAATTTCTGAGTGGCTGAGTGTTGACTAATGCTAATACTAATGCTAAGCCAACTAAGACAGTTATCAGAGTGAAAAAGGCCTGGGTATTTCCAATAACAACTCATCCAACAAGCTGATTAATCATCTGAAGATGTCGATGCCTCACTTAAAGTTTTGTTGTTCATTGAGGGTTAAGTTATGGTTTAGAAACTGGCTGAAGGTGTGCTAATGTTAGCTGCAGCTGTTGCGGGAGATTTTGCTTTCAAGCTATGGAAAATGGTGCACTCTAGTTTTTAGATGGGCTGTATTTTGTGTTTTGTTAGATGTTTTTACCTGGTCAGCTTTGCATTTCACATTACAAATGTTGCAGCGAGTGTTTGCCTGTGTCAAATTTTTAAAAAAAGTAACCACGCTGCATTCAGCTCACTATTGCTCTGTGTTACTTCAGCAAGCTGTAGGGTTAATGTCTCTCTTTTGCGAATAATCCAGGCAGCAATTTATGAAGCAATCACAAGAAAAAGCAAATGAGATAACCTAATTTTGAGGAAACTGGGTTGCACAAACCTGGCAGGTATTTCTTGTTAGCAATCGTTGTTTCCCCAACCATTTCCATAACTTTGTGAAAAGCAGCACATTTACATTAGTTTGTGTGTAATCATGGAGGCAGGCGTCTCAAAAAAAGGTACATTTTTAGCAATTCTCCACAGAACTTCCAGGTAAATTTCACCCTCATTTGCATAAAGTAAGATTTTGTCAACCATCGACCTCTACATCTTTTTGTGTCTGAGCTCAATCCCACTCCGCCTGCTGTCCCATAATGCCTTAAAAAGCAGCTGACTTGCATCCCACAAAAACTGAATAACACTTTAAGAATGTAGCTCCTCACAAGCATAAAAGTATGAACCTGTGCACATGTGGGCGTGCTATGAATAAAAGTGAGTATTTCTGCAAATATGAGTGTGTGAGCGGAAAACTGACTAAGAGTATTATTTGTGAGGATACGACATTAGCTGAAGGGAGCACTGAAGTGTGTGTGTGTGTGTGAGTGAGAGTGTGAGTGAGTAAGAGTGAGAGGGAGATGATGTAGATTTTTTGGTGAACACGGGGGAGGTGAGAAACGGGGAGGGATGAACTGGTGTGTGTGTGTGTGTGTGTGTGTGTGTGTGTGTGATGGCAGGTGGTGTGTTTTCTGCTCATACATTCGGATACAACGCGCACACACACACACATGTGCCATCTGTAGCCTCCCAGCAGAGCTCAGAACGACTGGTCAGACTGAGTTTATCGGTACTAAAAACACAGAAACCACTCATGTGTTACAAAATCTGAATATCGTAGCCAGCAGCTTTTCCTGTGTGTGTATGTGTGTGTGTGTGGATTTGTATTACTTACATTGTGGGGATATAAATCTGCTCACACAGTCACATTTGTGGGACTTACCTTCCAATTACCTTCTAAACTTGCCCTGTGACAGAAACACCCTTGTCCCTGACAAGAACTCACAACTTTTAAATTCGATTTTTTTGAATGACAATGTTGGCGCTTTAAAGTTGTGTCCCAGATTTCCATCAACTCCGTCAGATTTTTACAAAAACATGATTTAATAGGGCATAAAAAGGGTTAGCTATACCCTAAGGACTCCTGTTTCACTTCCTGGTTTAAAACAGGTGTCAACTCTAGACTTTCCAAATCAAAGCTAAATAAGAATTATGGTTTAAAAATATGTATTTTGATTAGCCTTAAGAGAACTCTGAGCAGCTTTAAAAAATAAAATGGCTACTTGCTGCAACTCTGCTGGGAAACAAAAAAAATGTAACATTTAGTTGACTTAGCTTTAGCTGACTCTGACGGAGCTAATTTGTACATTTAATAAAAAAATCTAATCACTAGGAGGTTGGCCCAAGGCTTGATAACCAAAAGTTTGTTCTTTTAAAATATATTTTCATAGCATAATTAAAGATTAAAAATCATAATCCCCTCAAAATACAATTTTTTCTAATTCTCAAGAATGAGTGGGACAAAAAACTTACAATCCCGACAAGTAAACCATTCAATTCTACCGTTAAGACTTTTGGTTATGGTTGGGGTTAGACGTGTAGTTTTTGAGGGGTGTGTGTGTGTGTGTGTGTGTGTGTGTGTGTGTGTGTGTGTGTGTGTGTGTGTGTGTGTGTGTGTAATAGATGTGTGTATGTATCAGGCTGTACTTGTTCCAAAGAGGAAAAATCTAAGCACAGCATGTCACCAAGTAAAGCCATTGTTTTGAATGCACAGTGTGGATAAGCTCTCAATAGCTTCTCAACTTCCATATCCTGGATGATGTTCAGCCCAAAGATCAACTAAATTCTCCTTTGACCCCAAACTATTCTGCCCTTTATTCCCTGTATACTTGATATGTAAAAACCTGAGATAATGTGGACACCAGGTTGTGTTAGGTCACATGTTATTTGATTTTAAATGATTTAGCTGATTTGTGTGCAAATGATTCTTCCCTCACTATCACTATAGTAAATTTCTGATGAAGTGCAGTTTAGCATGAGGTATTACTTTGCACACTGTACCATGTGTAAAGTCTGTGTTATTTGAGGTGTGAAAACTCCGTCAGGTAGCGTCATAAACAGGAAACAGGAAGTAACAGAAGATGCGGTTGAGTTAGGACTATTGTTGGCAACGTCTTTATGTCTGGGAGTTTTATGTCTCGTCAATAGTACTTCTGTGTTACTGCAGCTGTTTTCTTTCTCTTTGTAGTCAATTTGCGTCTCTTTGAGGTAATTTTATTTTTCTTTGTGATCATTTTGCATCTCTTAGTGGTTGTTCTGTGTCTCTCTGTGGTCATTTTGTGTCTCTTTGTGATCATTTTGTCTCTCACTGTGGTCATTTTGTCTGTCTTTGCGGTACTTTTGTGTGTCTTTGTGGTCATTTTGTGTCTCTTTGTACTCGTTTGTTTGAATTTCGCAAAGAAACGCTAACAGTCACTTCAAGTAAATGCTCTGGCCCTGCAACCCTCTGACACTTGAGGCCCGTTCAGTAATCCATCCATCCATTTTGGACCCTCAAAATCAGACAAAACCAGTGTCTTTCTCAAGGTTGTACTGACATACAACAAATATTCAGGTAGAAGCATCTACACCCATACTAGCTTGAACTATTTTTTTGCATTTTGAGAGAGGAACATGCCTCACTTCTTCTCAACTGGAACAAAACACTGTGGATGATATTGGCTCAATCGTTCTCTCTGTCAGCAGCCGAGTGCAACAAGTTCACACCATTTTCCCGAGGTTGTTGAAAGCCATTCTGGGTAATGAAGGAAATTACTACATGAAGCAGAGGTGGATGAGGCCTGTTGGGGAAAAGTGGGGATGTCAAAAAGTTTATTATGATACTTGATCAAACTTTAACTCCTGGATGTTTGGTTTGGGTGTATCGAAAGTGGAATGTTTCCTTCAAAAACCACATGGTTTATAGGGAAGAATCTTTTAATGTCTGGAGAGGAAGGTGGAGAGCAGACGGTTTTTGTACAGACAGATCCTGATGAAGGGAAAGAGAGGTGGATGGAATAAGTGAACGGCGAAGGCGCAGAGAGGGGTGTGACGCTGCTGCTCTGCAGAAACACTGAGTCATTCCCAGCTTCAGCTTTGGCTTTGCAGGAGGTGAATGTAACAACAGCTCAAGCTTCGCCCCATAAATGGTCTCGTGATACCTTCCAGATGTGTGTTAAGAAGTTAGCCGCAGGGGGAACGCAACACAACACAACACCGCGAGCATGTTAATGAGCTGTAGTGTACGAGCAGAGCAGCATATAGCTCCGTACTCCAGTAGCTTGGGAAGAAGGCGGGAAGGAATGCAGGGCTGTGTGAAAATTCCCCTTTTCCATCTGGATCCTATTTATTCAAAAAGGTTATCTGCCACATAATCATTTGTTTTAAATTTGGCAACACTGTTGGTGCTCAGCGGTCACTGCATGTGGTCGGTCTGTACTGTAACACTTATCTTAGTGGGTCACTTATCACACCATGTGGGCGCTAATGAGACATCTTAATAATTAGATGAGTTTTTATTGGATTTTCCCTCTAATTAATTGGATTTATTTTTATCTGCGAGTTTCCGTAGGTGTTACTTTTTTTCTGATCAGCCATTATAGAAACCACTCACTCTTTATCATTTTAAATAAAGCATCTTTTCTGCTGCTTTAGGGGTTATGGCGAAGAGGTAGTTTTGGTTTCAGAAGTGGGGGAGAACCGAAGCTACAGTTTATGTATAATGTAAAAGCTTTCAACAAAGCAGTCTCGACTCAAGGGGCTCTTACTCACCTGTTCTGTAGCTTTTGATTGCAGCATACAGTCTTCATTGGCAGATTGAAGTTTGGCCAGTTGCCATAAAGCTGAAGATGTTTAAACATTCTGTTATGTGAGCACTTTAAGGACCTCTTATGCACGTTGGCTTATTGATTCCTGAGTTGGCTGTAGCCTGAGAGCTAGTCTGGCTCACCGGATGTAGACTAAACGTGCCATTGTGCACCTGTTTAAGGCGACAGACACCATACCTGCCATTTCCTCTTTCAAAGTACCCGTCCTCAGAGAAACTGCAACAACCTCCGACCTACCGAAACTGTTCTCGTTTTCCATCCTTAGCTCTAACTCTGTTGAATTGAAATTGATATAGAACTTTTTTTATTTCAACACAATTTTTCAATTGTAGCATTTAGTTGGGGGGGAATATTGCAGTTATAGATTGTCACTTGTAAATTAAAAAATTATGAAGAGGTGGTCAATTTTCAGCCCTGAGTTGGCGTATGCAGAGAATCTTGTCAGTCTTGAAGTCTTGAAGTCCCATGAATCAGATGGTTATGGCATATAGCCTGAGAGGCAAAACCCAGGGAAAATGTATGTTGTTTACAAGGATTTTTGTCAGTAAAAAATGGCAAATTTAAAAGCTTCTGTGGAACAAATGGATTTATTTGGTGTTTTTACTGGTATAGAGTTGTGCAGCCCACATAATCTTATTGCAGATTTGTAGTTTAACCAACACTTCTTCAGCAGGCAGCAGTAAATGTATACTGCTCCTGACCTCCCCTTGCACTTCCTGCTGCTGGTTGCTTATTAAGCTTGACATTTAGTCTATTTGCACTCAGTGTTCTGTACATCACTGTGGCTAAGAGAGCCAGTTAATAGCATAAAATGTTAATTTAAACATCTGCTGTTGGGCCCACAGATGGAGTGGCGCTTGTTTTGCCCCTGAGCAAGGCATTTGCTACGGACAGCTGCATTTGGAGGGCATGAGTAGCCGGTGTGGTTAATGAGCGATGTGAGGGGATGGAGAGGAGGCTGCGGGGATGCAGACTGAGAGACTCTCCTTAACTAGAGTGTGAAGAGACAGACCCACTTCATTAAACGGCCTGTCTCGGTAAACACCGACTGCCTGCAGGACTGGCTGCAGTGACGGAGTGAGTGAGTGTAGCCATCTGCATGCAGACAGACACATACTCATACGCTTTCTCTCCATCTCTCGCTCCCTATGGCTCTGATTTTATGAGTCTCTGTAAGACATGGCAGAGAGAGGAGGGGGAGCGAGGTGGAAGTTTGATGCTATGAATAAAAACACCACCACCTAAACATCACCGTCGGCACTAAGACTTTTACAAGTGAGCACTTAATACCATTTCTCACTGGGCATGTAAAGCTCTCTGTGAACACATGGAGAATAAGACTGAGAGACAGAGAGGAACATAAAGTCAGAGACGGATAGAGGAAGAACAGATTTGTACACCTCCAGCTCAAATACCTCAATTTAAACATGGAAAACATTGTTTATGCCTTCAGCTGTCAGAGCTGCTGATACATAATGGGTGTAAACAGACTTTTGTCAGAGTTCCTGTGAGTTTGACTGTGGAAATCTAACAAATGTTTTTGTAGTTGTTCATGTATAAACTGATTTGATATTCATGTTTTCAGAGGATGTAGCTGCAGCAATAAGTGAAGGTTGCAGTATGTTAGTTTACACCAGGATTTAATTGTTTTCTGATGTATTGATCAGGTCACTCTCTAAAGGAAACATCTTTTTGTGGGTTTCTGGTGAAAGTTGAAAAGTGAAACATCTTCAAATGTTTAAAATTGTGCATATTGAGGGATGTCTTGGTGGCCTGTAGTGGTCCAAAATGAACACCATGTATCTCTGGTTCGATCAAGGCCAGGTAATTTTGTTCTATGTCCTGTCTTTAAAAAAAAAAAGAAAGATTGAAAGAGTTATGCTAAAGAATCATTTAAAAAAAGATCACCACAATTTGATTTACATATTTTTACTAAGTGATAAATGCTGCCTTCAAATGGAACTGACGCGGCAATATTGGCGTTCAAGTAATTAAGTTGTAAGAATACCTCTGATAAGTAGTGGTAACACTGACAGTGTCAAGAAGACACTAAGCCGAGCAATTTAGCAAGGCAGTGAATTTGTTAATGGAACAAATTAAATTCAAAGGCATAATGACAGCGGAAAAAGATGAGGCCGTTGGGAATATCAACATTTCCCTCAGACATATAAAATCACAAAGAAAAACTCCAACTACAATCCGCCTAAAAATGAACTTCCATGGCCTCCACCGTTTCTGAACACATCCGTTTTATTTAAACAATTCTGGCGGCACGTTATAAGAAACATTCATAAATGAAACGCAAACAATTCAGACGAACAGAATAATAACACAATAAGGATCGTGTTAGAAATGGCTGCTCTTGTCCACCTGTTCTTATTAAACAAATGGCTCAAAATAATGTCCAATGAGGCACAATTACTGCCATTTCTAGACTAACAAGGCAGACCAAACCAAACCGTGAGGAAACCTGTGAGCTCTGGAGAAATTGTGCACACAAGATATTATCGGTTAATAGATTTTTAATCAGTTAAATTCTTAATTGATTAATAATTGATCGGTAACATCTGTTCTTCAGAGGTCATGAATACCACAAGAGGGGGTCATTCATACGGACTCTTCTCGTGAACACGGTAAACTCAGACTCTATCTGAAGGCAGCAGTACTCTGTCTGTTTACCTGCTTTCTATGTGTCCATCATTCACACACTGTAGAGCGACCAAAACATTTAAATCAAGATGTCTGTAGGAGATTTGAGCGAGTAAAAACAATTTCCCACCTTGAACTCATGAAGAGACTCAAATGATGGAAACCACCAGCCAACAAGCTGTCTGTCTGCTTGTTAATGTTGTTAGCCATGCAGTCAAAAGCCGAATTCTTCCAGTCTGAGATAAGTTGACTGTCTGAGCTTCAGTCCAAACCCACTGATGAAGTTTCTCTCCGTGTCGGAACACTGGGGGGACTTTTCTGGTTCGGCTGTAGCAAAAATGTTAAACCTAGCATGGTTATTTATCTGTCTATCAATAAGAAAGCCTGATGTTGAATCTGTATTTCTGCATGCAAGGCTCTTGTTAGACACACATTCTTACCTGAGAGATTCTACTGCTGATGGGCGAGCCGCTGTGCTGAAGGAATATTTTGGTATTCTACTCAGCTTCCTTAGAAAAACTCTCTGTTCTCTTGTCAGAGAGGTCAGAGGTCAGCCCCGGCTTCAACACAGAGACCCCAAAGCTGGTATGGATTATCTGTCTCGCTCAAGGACACCACAGCTGATGTGGGCACTCCGGTCCTTGATCTCCGTTGTACTTCTTTAGATACTGACCAGGCAGAGTTGTTTCCACAGCTGGGTGCAAGAGGAAGACGCTTGTTATATCATATAACAAGTTCTGTATAATATGCTTTATTTGTGTAACACCTTTCAAAATAGTCTCACAGCTTTCAGAGCGTACGGCAATAACAAGATACAAATGTCTAAACAAGAAGTGCGTCAGATGTGAAAATCTCGGTGTAAGAATGCCAACAAAACACTTAAACCAGCTACATGAGGATTGTAAAAATAGCAATACGCCGTAAATTTACATTTTCCACGTATGATAGTATTACAGACTGCATCTGGTTCTTTTCCACTGGGTTTTCCCATCCTGACAGTCAGAGGGGAAATCTGAGTCTGGGTCAGGTCTGATGGTCAACACAGATTATCTGTTAGGAATCTTTGCAGGCTAATATTAACTGTGTCAAACATTTCTGATGTGCGTGACCTGGTGTGTAAAGTCCTGAACAAGCGGTGTAGTATGTAGAGAAAACAGATGACTAATAAGAAGGGCTTACAGAGAAGTGGGTCTGATATTTTGATTAGTGTAGTCAGCATGCCAGAGAGTTACGGGAAAAGTCTGTGACTACGTGCTAGTTGATTGCATAACATTGGATGGATCTCTTTTTGGATCTCTTTGTTTCTCCAATAAATGTATCCTTGTATGATTGTTGGACATAAAGATATACAACAGGAGGACTAATTTTAATAACATTTTAGATGATCAAACTCTGCTAGGAATAACTGGAGGTTGACTGAGCACATCACCTCAGTCCTTGGCTCCCTGTTCACTTTAGAATTCAATTTAAGGCCTTGCTGATTACTCTTCAGGCTCTGAATAGTAAGACCCCATCTTATATCACAGACCTTGTTCGATGGCACTCAGCTCCTACAATAGGTCTCTTAGATCTGACAACAAATCTCTCCTGTATGCCCCACGGTCACAACTAAAACTGAAAGGTGTGAAAGATTGTGGAGCTAGTTGATGTTAGACATTAGATGTGTCCTCTACATCTCCGTTTTTAAATCTAGGCTGAAGACACATTTATATTCACTGGGCTTTTTGGCACGCTTATTTTAATCTGTTGTAACTGATAAGTTTCTGTTTGTATTTTTTACTTTGTAATTTATATTTTAATGTCCTTCTGTGCAGCATCTTGTGTAGCTTAAGTCATGTTTAATAATAATAAATAATAGTAATATAATAGTACATTTTATTTGTATAGCACTTTAAAAGGTACTCCAAGACACTTTACACGGAAGTGAAAAAGAAGAAAAAGAAATCAAGGAACAATAAGGCAGTATTAACATAATATAACAGTGTCGTGTAAGTCTTTCACCTGCAGTTTCCTTCTGAAAAGTATTAAATCAAACCATCTGAAAAAGGGAACACTGCTCTTTTGTTGAACTGCTCACTCACTGTAAGGCTATAACGGGTCACCAGACAAAAAAGTTTGAAACCACTGATCTAGAAATAAAATTTAGACCTGAGAGAGAATCTGCAACCCGACAGTTTGTCAGGCTTTATCCTCCTCTGTTTTCTAAGGCCAGGCCATGTTTTTAGCTGCAGTCTGGACTCTGTACGATCAGCCATTTAGCCGTTAACTCACCTTCAATCTCAGCATGTTTTCTCACGCACATATTAGATGTGAATCCTCTACAGGCTCCGTGATTCAATCAGCTACAGTGCAGCACGAGGAGGAGGAGGAGGAGGAGGGAAGGTGTCTATTAAGGCACACATACACAGGCACACACACACACTGGCATATAAACTCATATAGACACACACACAAACACACTTTAGAGTTAGTTGCACTTATGTGAATACTTTGCAGAACATACACACAGTGCATACATATCACAAACACGTTAAGTGTGCCTGCAGATGCTACACTTCATGTTTTACAGAAGTCACAAACAAACAGCAGGTACTTTCAGAGCGTACACACTTGAGTTGTTGTGAAGAGGACAGTGGGTGGACAGAGGGGTGTTGGCTGGTAAAGGATGAGGTGCTGCAGCGGTGGTGGGAGGTCCACACAGACAGCGGAGACTGATGAAGTCTCTCTGAGCGCTCAGCAGGATCCTCAGAGCCTCCCAGTGCCTCATACTGCCGTGTGTTCATATTTCTTTCTATCTGCCCGTCCCTTCCTCACTCCTGCAGACAGCAGCCTGTGTCCAATCTCACCGACACTGACTCAAACTTCACTTTCCTAAATCTGATCTATTTTTTCCTTGCACATGCTTGAGACAGAGCTGGTATCTGAAATCTTATCAGCATGAAAAGCAAAAGAACATGCACACAAGGTCATTTTTCACTTCAGATGTAGACCAGTGGATATACGTAACTATATATATGTTTAGATATCTTTCTTGTGGGAACAGAAATATGTTTTTCTCTGAATGTGCACATGATCTGGAAACAGATCACATGTTCCTACATATCTTGTTCTTTGAGATTAAGTGTACTTTTCAGTTACATCATATTGCCTCACAATCTATTTGTGACACACTGTCGTCTGTTGAGATAATATAAATATAGATATTGACCTGAAATGTTGCCACTCCCCCAACTTACAGTGAATAATTCGCTGTTAAGCCACTGTATCTGAGAAATTTCCTCACTTTGAGATGCTCGACTTTACTGCTGCAACCTGGAAATGTTCCCTCATTCACTTGGGATGGCTTAGGGTGGCAACATGAACTCTAAGGACAACAGGACAAAACATTGCAAACAAATCAGATCAGCTGACCAGATTGGTATTTAGAGGAACGCCTCAATTTAGTCAAAATCAGGAAGCACTCTGTGTCAGCAAGACATGTTTGAGAAAAACAAATACTACATTTGTTGTTGTGGTTTCACAGTGTGGGTGCATCTTTTTAGCTTCACTAGTGTTGTGTAACAAAGTGTAACTTGTATTTTTCAACCTGGACCTTATTTGGTCTTGTTTTGGAGTTTGGTAAGTTTGTTCAGAGCAATAACAGCCTTTCTGGGTTTAACAAAACATTTCAGACTCTTTAAAGAAAGATCGGAAGCGATCCTTTCCATAATGTTGTCAGACACTTAGAATAACAACTTGAGCCTGTCAGTGGAAAAAACAAGCACTTTCAATGGACTTAATTTGCCGGTGTTCAATTGCCCAGAGGGATTACATCGTAGCTTAGTTTATCTTCTGCCCGCTGCTGCTCTCTCCCTCAATACTGGACCAATTTCAAAAGTTCTCGTCCCAATTAGTCACTTAGACAGAAATAGATAGGAAAATAGCGTCCTGGTTACTAATACTGTTAAAGTTACCCTTTGAACCAGGAGTGTTCACAGTACATATTGAAAATGAATAAAGTTGAGGGAAATGCAAGAAAAGAACAGTCAATATTAATGCAGCAGCTAAAATAACCCACGATTTATTGTCCAGTATTATTGAAGCTCCAGTTTGTTACACCAGTTTTTTGTTAAACATCTGTAACATATTGACTTTCTCATGTAAAATCAGTGGAATGCCTCTTTAAAACGCACTGCCACTAATCATAGAATAACTAATTAACTTTTTGATTGCCTAGAAGAGTTTAGACAGGTAAATTAGGCTCAGATACAACAATTACTCATGCATATGTTCAGCAGCTGTGTGCATTCAAGCAAAGACCAATAAAACACTGCAGAAGGAAGAAACACCAGAGCCCAATAATCCGCAGGGACAGGTTCATGTAAAAATCAATTATGAGCTCATCCATAGGATCTGTGATTTTGCAACATCGTAAATCTAAACCTTTTATCTCCTCTCTCCTCCTACAGGTATGACTATGTGGAGGTTTACAATGGCGGGGACGAGCGTTCACCCATGTTGGGAAAGTTTTGCGGGAAGATCGCCCCGTCTCCGATCATCTCCAGCGGCAGCCAGCTCCTCATCAAGTTCGTCTCTGACTACGAGACTCACGGGGCAGGATTCTCTGTTCGCTACGAGGTCTTCAAGACAGGTGTGTGGTGCTCTGTGGTTTCATAATATGACGGATGAAATGCTGTTGTAGCTGCTTGTATTGGACAGCAGCATCAGCTAAAAAGCCTAAACTAGATCAGAAGCAGAGCTCCAATTGCTCCGCTGTTTTCTCCACACTACACTGAATGTGATGAATCGTCTCATGGAAAACAGCCAATTTAAATTCAATTGTAGTTCTGCCAGGTTTCCACAGGTTTGTTCTGTAGTTTTTGGATCATACTTCAGGAGGCTGGCAGGCTGTCCAGTGGCAGCAGGGGGTGATAACAAATCAAAGTTTTGATAAATCCTGTCCTCTGTGATTAAAGGGAAATCTGGTGTCATACCACCTGGTTTTTATTTGTAGAATTTTAGCATTGTACCCGCCAAGTTAACTTTGATCTGGGAACACAGCAATATCACTAAAAAGCTGTCTGATGAGGAAAGTAACATGAGCGGTCAGATAATCATACAGGTTGTAAACAAACCTCCAGGTTAGCCAGACTTATTTAAAGGAGAAAATGAAGGCCAACTGTAGAATTGCTCCCATACTTGTGGGAATGCTTTCAGTACTAGTGTTAAAGTTCAGTTCTAAGGTGGACCCAAATACAAACTCAGGACAAAGTGAATAAACCAAAGGAAACTTTAATAACTTACTGGAGATGTAAACAGAAAAGGGCAGGGCGACAGAAAATAATATAAGGCGGCTGAGGAGTCCAGGTAAAAACGAGCTTTGTCCAACAAAGAATAAATCCAAATAAGAGTATTCAGTAAATAACAAAGAATATCCAAAAGGTAACCAGGAACAAGGCAGGAAGACGGGTAGAAACACTGGAAAAATGCAAGACAGGGGAACAGATGCAGATGACCTGATAACTGAAAAAGGTAACACAGATGGACTACACAAAGGGCTAATTAACTAATGACACACTGGTGACACAGAAATCAGGCAGGAAAAGGACAAAGACAGGAAGTAAAGTCAACAAAGACACATAAGAAAATACCTTACCAAAGCCATGACATCGCAAGCAACAATAACCACCACCAAAAAACATTTTAAAAGTCAGCATAATGGCGCAGAATAAATAACCTCAAGCACCAGATGGTTTGTTACTCAGAACCATCTGAGAAGTCTTCCTTGGAAACTGTGTGGAAAAGGGCA